>JANHGD010008686.1:169269-179684 GCA_027560375.1 Imantodes cenchoa | reverse complement strand
GCTTTTTTATTATTATTTTTTATTATTTTACATGTATCTACATTGCTAATGTTTATCCTTATATCAATAACTACTACTTTGTATGTGATTGACAAAATATAAATAAATAAATAAATAAATAAATAAATAAATAAATAAATGAAACAATAAATGCCAAACAAATATACACAGGTGAAGAAGGGAGAATTTTGATGGTAAAGGTAATAATAAACCAAAAACAAGTACTTTTGATAGCAATATATGTGCCAAATAATAAACAAGAAGAATTCTATTTAAAAACTCCACATGAAAATAATGGAAATGAATTATGGAAATATTTTTGTGTTAGGGGACTTTAATGCAATTGTGGATGCAAAACTGGACTATAGAAGCAGGAAAATAGCTAAACAGCACAGAAAATACTCCCTGGGACCTTTTAAAATAATAGAAGAACTATCACTTCAAGATACATGGAGAAAAATGAACTTAGAGAAAAACCAATACATATTTTAGTCAAATAGATATCAATCATGGTTGAGAATAGATATGATATGGATGACACCAGAATTAAGAACAGATGTACACGAGATAGAAATTATGGGGAGATCACAACCCAATGAAAATAAAATAGAAAGGTCAAAAGAAAAAAGTGAGATGGACATTGAATCAAATGATATTAAATGATAAAGAGTTTATACAAATAATGGAGAAAGAATGGACTTCTTTTTCATGGAAAATAAAAAAGAAGAGACTTCACTTCAAAATGTATGGGATTCAGCAAAAGCATATATCTGGGGATTAGTGTTCACCTATACAACAGAAAAGAGCAGAAAAAGAGGCAAGCACAAAAGAGATTAGCAGAAGAACCCAAAAGACTAGAAAAGAGTTACAGAAAGAAGCGCAAAAACGAAATTTAAAAAAAGAAATGGAACTGATAAAACATAAACTCAATTTAATGGAAACAGAAGAATTAGCACAAAAGATTAAAAGAGCAAAACAAAACTACTTTGAAAATGCCAACAAACCAGGAAGATGGTTAGCATATAAATTGAAAAAGGAGAAAGAAGAAATTGATAGAGTTTGTTAGATGAAACTATCAAAATGAAACTAAAAAGAAAATAATCCAGAATTATTATGAAAAACTATATAATCAAGAGAAGGTGTCAGAAGAAAAAATAAAACAATATTTGAAGAAAGCTGAATTACCCAAAGTACCTGAAACAGTGAAAGCTATGCTAAATGAAAAGATAACAATGATGGAACAGAGGTGATTAAGAAACAAAATAATAATAAAACATCAGGACCAGATGGACTAGTGGCAGAACTTTATAAATGTTTACAAGATGCTCTGGGTTTGCCAATGTTGGAAGTTTATACTGAAGTACTATTAGAGGCCAAAATTCCAAATACATGGATGGAAGCAAATATAAGTCTAATACTGAAAGAAGAATCAGATTTAAGGCAGATAAAAAATTATAGGCCAGATTGGAAAGGATATTATCAGGCGGCAGTTCTCACATGGGCGAAAGAGTGGCTTAAATTAGAAAACAACAGGGTCTTAGAGATAGAAGAACATGATCTACAGACTGGTTGGCACTCTTTTTTATGGGACAACAAACACACATCACATCGATATTTTGTAGGACATCAAGTAAGAAAATCAATAATAGCCATGTGGACAAATATTAAAAAACAAATGTATAAGAGTCTCCTCAATTGGTTTTCACCATTAGAAGCCTTTGTACATCCAAAATTCAAAAAAGCCAGTAAAATTGTAACTTATAAAGAATTGTTAAAGGAAGAAAAGACCATTAAAACCAGATCAGAATTATGGGACAAAAGGATAGAATTAGAATGGTGGGAATATCTCCAGGTAAAATCAAGATACGAAAAGGATAAAAAAGAGTGAGGGATAGAAAAAAGAACAGTATTAGACAAAATCTTATTAGGAAGCTGGTAGCCTCCAGCCCTAATGCACTATATGTGGGACTTCCTTTTGTCTACACTGGTCATTTTACAGGTAGTCCTCAACTTACAACAGTTCATTTAGTGACCGTTCAAAGTTACAATGGCACTGAAAAAGTGACATGATGATTTTTCACATTTATGACCTTTGCAGCATTCCCATGGTCACATGATTTAGATTTGAATGCTTGACAAATTACTCACATTTATGACAGTTGCAGTGTCCCAGGGTCATGTGATCCTCTTTTACTACCTGACAAGCAAAGTCAACCAGAAAACCAGATTCACTTAACCATGTTACTAATTCAAGAACTGCAGTGATTCACTTAGCAAATGTAGTGAGAAATGTCATAAAATGTGGCAAAACTCACGTAACAAATTTCTCACTTAGCAACATAAATTTTGGGCTTAATTGTGGTCGTAAGTTGAGGTCTATCTGTATTTGGTACAGAAATTAGAAGTCAGGTTGGTATCAAGAACACAAAGAGATTGCGATTTGGCTGCCTATTTGTTCCAGGGCAAAAAAGAAGAGCCTACACGGATAGGGCCAAGGCTATTTGAGAGAAAAACTTTTTCTAGATGAAGTTCCACAACTAGTCAATCTGAAAATACTTGCCTACTGTTGTTTCAATATATCTGCTGGCATTTAGGGTCAAGCTTTTTATGTTGCTGCTCTAGTTCTTTGAAATGCAGTCGCTTATAGAATTGAAGGATACAACTTATCCTTATTAATTTTCAAAAAGTCCTTAAGTCATCTTCTTGAACTGATTTAACAGTTAAGTTAATGGTCAATTTTATCAGTGGATATTATTTGTGTCCTATTTTATTATTATTTAAATTATTTTAAATTTGCTTTACTGTAAATTGCCAAGACACTTTAAAGTTGGCACTAGATTAAGTTTAATGAAAATCACTAAATAGAAAAATATAAGTGGTATGTATTATAGTTTTTCTTCTGCACCATAATAAGTAATAAATCATTACATTCATCCAGAAATTTGTAATCTTTTAGGTGCTACGCAAACAAGCAATAGTTATGGTATTGGCCGAGGGCGCAGCATGCAAAAGAAACTGAAACGCAAAGATCGTGGAAGAGGAAGAGGGGTAAATAAAGGATCTGAGGAAGTAAGTTAAGTGGAAATGCTTTATTGTATTAAAAATAGGGGTTTTATTAAGCTTAATTCAAAACTGCATTGTAAAATGTTGTATATTGTAAAATGCTTTATTCTTCTTTCAGTGGTCTTAGAACTAAGATAAGTGCATTATGAAAGTAAAAGTAGCATAACTAAGATAAATGTTAATAGTCAGTGATAGCTGCATTTGCAAAATCAGACTAATACAAATATAATCCTGGTGAACTTAATAGCAGGAAAATTTGGTTGGAGAGCAGCCAGTGGTTGAATTGTCACTATTATATCCCTGCTACTTAAGACAAAACAATTTTAAAAATCAGTTTTACTGGGTTTTGATTTTTAAGATGGCTTTTTTTTACTTGCTTGTTCATAAAGATGGAATTCTTCTATACAGCTGTACCCAACATTGGTATCTTTTATGATAAGATATATTGTTCATATATGGACAAATGGAATTTGGAACATCTTACCCCCTGAGATGAGATCGGCTCCCAACTTTCTGATCTTTCCATAAGGGCCCGAAGACCTGATTCTGCCAGATGGCTTCATGGCTCCAATAGGGGAGCATTACACTGAAGTTGGTTGATGAATTAAGAAGCAATCCTATCTCCCCATTTTTTAACTGTAATTCTATTTTTCATTGTAATTGTAATTTTTATTGTTTTAGAAATATTTATCCTTTATGACTTCAGTGCTTTTAATTCTGTAAACTGCCCTGAGTTGCCTGAAATGAGATGGGTTGCAAATAAATTTAATAAATATATTAATAAATTCATTTAACCATGAAATAGGTATTTTATCTCGTCTTAGACTATTTTGTGTATGACTAACCTTTGAGGAATAATCACATTAAAATGGAACCTTTGTTTAACAGGAAATGAAGCCAGTAAAGAAATGGCCAACTATGAGTCAGGCATTCATAAACCAGCATACAGTGGAACACAAGGGAAAACAAATTTGTAAATATTTCTTAGAAGCCCGATGTATTAAGGTGAATATATAATTGTACTTTTTTCTTTGAAAAAAATAAGCAATTTATAGATTTAATTTTAGTTTGTTTAAAGTTTAATTATTTATTACATCATTTTACCCTGCCAAATCCATTCATTCTTATGGTAATCAAAACCCAATGGGCATAAAAATTATATCCAGCATTTATTAGATTTGAGGGAACTTTTCATGTATTCAGCATAAATGATAGTAGAGAAAATTATTGCTTAGAATAATACAAAGATTGATGCATGTGTTTTGTTTGGCCACACTATTTCTAAAATCTTATGTGAACTTTCATATTTAGTATTGAATATATACGTTCTATTAATTAGCTCTTAGGTAATGTTGCATCACTGAATATAGCTGCTTTAGCAGTTCAATATGTGAATACAGACTGTTGATAGAATGTAATCTGTTTTCTAGTTTCATAACTTCATCTATTTGCAATTCATTTTTTCTTTTTTTCTTTTTAATTTTCTTTGAATGGTGGAGTAAAATAAAACAGTATGAAATGTAAAAAGTCACTATTTAAACTTACAATCTCTCTTTATGTTTACAGGGAGACCAGTGTAAATTTGATCATGATGCAGAAATAGAAAAGAAAAAAGAAATCTGTAAATTTTACATTCAGGGTTATTGTTCCAAAGGAGAAAACTGCATTTACATGCATAATATCCTTTAACAAAAATGTTTCAGTCATATTATGATCAAAGCTGAAGTGATCATAGCACTGTAAATGTTCCATTTGTAATAGAATATAGATGTTCCTAAGGACTAGAGGCTTTAAATATTAGTAAGTAACAGTTTTAGGAATGTATTTTTTTTTCTCTTTTGAAAGAATAATTTATAACATTTATTTATTTCTTTAACCACTGCTTAAATTTGCATAAACTTTGTTATGAACACAATAGTCCTCAACTTACAGTTTATTGTAACATGGTTAAAAATAAATTCCTGAGGAATCATGAGAATTGTGGCTGCTTCCAAAGAGCTCCGGGCAATCATTAAGCGAAGCACCCATGTGATTCCTTCATTGAACCACAAACCCTACTTTTCTTATTGCAATTGTTAAGTGCAGCATGGGATGCCTTGGCAGGAAAGGAAGCCCTTGAAAGGCTTAGGCCGACGCTGCAATACCTCCCCTACTCACCCATAGCCTGCCCCAGGTCTCCAAGGGTGTCCCCCATCCAGTCTGCACTCTATGCTCTGCTTCCTGTCACTGGATCCAACACAGTTGGGCCTCTTCTCCCCACTTCTTCATACCAGTTCACTTACCTTTTCCATAAATTACCTAGCAGAAGCAACTGAGCTACCATATGACCCTCCTATACAGAGGTTGCATAGTAGTGTTCGGGAAGCGGTTGCCATTTTGGAAGCAGCCACAATTCTCCTGATTCCTCAGGAATTTATTTCAAGTATATGTTACAATAAACCTTTTTAAGGAGGTAATGCCAAAATTATGAGAATTTCATTAGTATCTTATTTAGTTTCCTTAATATTTGATCACATGAATTTCCTTGCAAGTTTTATCATACAGGAGCAAAATGCTACCACGGTGACAAATGTAAGTTTTCTCATGATCCTCTAACTAAAGAGACAAAAGAACTGCTTGATAAGGTAAGTAATTCTATCTAAAGTAAACTTTGTATTTCAAAATCAAACTTTGACCTAATTCAGATTCTTCCAGTTTTTCAAAGAAGCTAGATAATAAGTTGATTGAGAATCAGTTGCATGTGAAATGCACCTGAACAACTGAAAAACAACTTTTTTTGTTCTTCCTGTAAACTCTGTGCTACAAAGCAACAAATCAATTTATATATTTTAGTGGGAGATTTTTGGCCTAATCTTTTATTAATATACTTAAGGGAACTACAACTACTCAGGAAATCTAATCTATTTCAAAATGTTCTCTGTTTTTCTGATACACATGAGATACCTTACACAATATATTATGACTTTCTAAAAAAAAGATAATATCCTTTAGTTACCATTTTTTGTCTTTTGTAACATGTACGCATAAGCATATTAAAGCAAACTACAGTGTTGTATGTGAGTTCATGTATGCATATGAAATGAAGGATTTGTTCCAAACAGATGTGAAATTGGAAGGGAACTAGGATATAACCCTATGTGAGGGGTAATCCTCTCACACAAAGCAGACTTGCTTCTGGTTCTTTGCTTGTGCCTATTGACTGAAGAACAAAACATATTCATATTCAGTTGAACTTGGCGTGAGGAGGGGTAGTGTGCATTCAGCAGGTTATTCCTTTTCTTTACCTCCATATTTGGTGTGTGTGTGGTATTTTGAATTTGTGATGTATGAATCCACTCTTTCCATGTAAAGAAGGAGAAGTGTAATTGTTGAATAATAATCAAATAGGAAACTACTTGAGAAATTGTTTTCTTATGAAATACCCTATTCCTCCTCAGTTAGAACAGAACAGAATAACAAGGTTGGAAGGGACCTTGGATGATTTCTAGTCCAACCCCCTGCACAAGCAGGAGACCCTGTACCACAATGATGGCGAACCTTTTTTTCCTTGGGTGCCTTAAGTGTGCATGCGTTAACATATGTGCATGTGCCCAGACCAATAATTCAATACCCCGTGCCCCACCCTCTGTACATGCGTGCGATTACCCTCCCCCCCGATGCATGCGTAACCCCTTCCCGCACTATCCGGGCATGTGCGCACAGCCTCTTCTCACACCCCATTTTGGGCCTAGCAGGTCTCCCTGAAGCCACCAGAGGCCGGAAACAGCCTGTTTCCAGACTTTTTGTAGGCCCGTTTTTCATCCTCCCCTCCCCCTTTTTTGGAGCCTGGGGAGGGTGAAAATAGCCTCCCCTGCCCTCCCAAGGCCCTCCAGAGGCTGGAAACAGCCTGTTTCCCAACTTCCTGTGGGCCCAGTAGGCCCGTTTTTCACCCTCCCCAGGCTCCAGAGACTTTCCTCTGGAGGGCAAAAACGGCCTCCCAGAGCCTCCAGGTGAGCCCTGTATCCGAAACAGGCTGCATGGAGACTCCTGGGAGGGGAGGGGCGGAGTGGGCAGGGCCAGCCGAAAATAAGCTGGCCAGCATGTGTGCTGGAGCTGAGCTAGGGCAACGGCCTGCGTGCCCGCAGATATAGCTCCGCATGCCACAGGTGGCACGCGTGCCATAGGTTCACCATCACGGCTATACCATTTCAGACAATTGGTTGTCCAATTTCTTTAAAAGTCTCCAGTGTTGGAGCATTCACAACTTCTGGAGGCAACTCCTTCCACTGATTAATTGTTCTAAGTATCAGGAAATGTTCCCTTAGTTCTAGGTTGGTTTCTCCTTGATTATTCTCTATCCATTGCTTCTTGTCCTGCCTTCAGGTGTTTTGGAGAATAGATTGACCCCCTTGTGGCAACCCTCAAATATTGGAACAGTTATCATGTCATCCCAGTCCTTCTTTTCATTACACTAGACATGCCCAATTCCTGCAACAGTTCTTCATATGTTTGAGCCTCCAGTCCCCTAATTATCTTTGTTGCTTTTCCCTGCACTCTTTCTAGACTCTCACCATCTTTTTTATATCATGGTGACCAAAACTGGATACAATATTCCAAATGCGGTCTTATTAACACATTATAAAGGGGTATTATATAAAGTTTTGGAATATTCTCTTAATGCTAAGAATTTGAATGGTGGTCTGTAAAATCAAGTTTGAGAAAGGAATGGAAAGTTTTCATAAAGTCATACACTCATTTCTATTTCTTTCCCCCTTGCCCAATAATTTACAGATGAAAAGGTACAGGGCAGACAGTAGCTAAAAAAGAACTGTTTATTGAAAATATTCCACATAGAAATAATCTTTAAATGCCACTACTCAGCTTCTGCTATGTCATACCTTACTCCTGTAGGAAAATCATGGAGCAGGAGAAACTGGATAGCATGGAAATGACCTTTAAAATGACTCTAAGTATTGTTTGTTTAGTGCTGGTTTTGTCCTGTATCTTCTGTTTTGGGACATGTTGGTGGGGAAAGCTGATTAGCTGTTGTTTTAAGGTGCTTCATCTGTAAGATCTAGCTTCAAAGCAGCTGGATGATAGAAGAGGTGGAATTGTACTTTGTCCCTTGCCATATATAATTTAATTGATGGGCCCAGTACTATTCCATACTCCAGTTAAATTATGCCTGCATTTTCATTAAATGTTGTCATAGTTTGAAGTATTCTAATTTAATCTGAGCCATATAGAGCAGCTATCAGAGATCTCAATAAGTGCTTTTGCCATTAACTTCTAGAATAGCTGCAAATAGACCATATATTCTGATTATATTCTAATGTGGTTTTAGGTACTGAATACTGAAGATGAACCTCAAAATGATGATGAAAAAGAAGTGGAAGAACTTAGGAAACGTGGCATAGTTCCTCTTCCTAAGCCACCTCCAGGGGTTGGACTTTTGCCCACCCCACCAGAGCCATATTCATTTATGGAGGAAGATGCAGAAAACTTTCAGGATCCCTCTGGTGAATTCAAGAAAATTCCGTCTCTCTTTGAAATAGTTGTGAAACCTACTGTGGATTTAGCACATAAAATTGGGAAAACGTAAGTCTAGGAATTAAAACTGCATGAGATTTTAATGAGGAACTCAGTGTTAGAAAATTGATGATTTTAAACAAGCCTTACAGTAAATGAATTCAAAATACATTACAGCATCCTGTTAGGGCAACTATTTCCCCTCTCACATTTTGGTATAGCAGTACATGTATATGAATTGTAGAATCTACTCCATTGTATAGAGCAGTGATGGCGAACCTATGGCACAGGTGCTACAGGTGGCACACGGAGCCATATCTGCTGGCACGCGAGCCGTTGCCCTAGCTCAGCTCCAAAGTTCATATGGGAGCCGGCCAGTTGATTTTCAACTGACACAGAGGCTCTGGGAGGGCGTTTTTGGCTTCCAGAGGGTCTCTGGGGGAAGGACCCTCCAAGGAAGCCTCTGGAGCCTGGGGAGGGTGAAAAACGGGCCTACAGGGCCCACCAGAAGTTGGGAAATGGGCTGTTTCCAGCCTCCGGGGGGGGGGAGGCTGTTTTTGCCCTCCCCAGACATTGAATTATGGGTGTGGGCACTCGTGCATACGCAATAGCGTGCACGGACGTGCTTTCGGCACCCGAGGAAAAAAAAGGTTTGCCATCACCGGTATAGAGTAATTTGGCATCAAAGAAAACATACTGAATAGTAGTAATCTTAAAAAACACAATTTGGGGAAGCTTGTATACATTGTCATTTGCAGCTTGTCAACTGTGTTCTGAATCTAATATTTGTACACAAATATATTTGACCTGGCTTTTTGTTTTACAGTCCACCATCATTCTATAATAGTACATCACCCCCTGGACCAGAGTTTGAAGGAAATGATCCACACATGTATAACACAGATTCAAGCCCAGGACATAATGGACCAACAGGGCATCCAGGTTCTCCTGGTCATCCTTGTATTGGTCCAGTGGTGCCACATAGTCCGCCTTTGCAGCCAGTTCCTGCAGGATACTTAGGAGCACAAGGTCAAGCCGGTGGACCTATGCATGGAAATCAGGGTGGCCCGCCTTTAACGCCACCTGGTGTGTCATACAACTGTGCAGTTGCACAAGAACATATGGCAAACATGCCCAGGGACAATCACTGCCCACCTGGTCCACCATATCAGCACATTCCTAGTGAACGGCAGCCAAATCCTGCATATGAGACTCTTCAGAATCCAGCTAATTTCTATGACAACTACTATTCACATCAGGCTGTGCATAATTTCCAAACAACCAATAATGCTAATGGTAAGTTTTAATTTATAAAATTGTTTCATTTTAGTTCATCACTCTGAACTGAACAATCTTATCTGTTAGTCAACCAAGTTTTCTGCAAGCATTCAGTATGCAAAGTTGAGAGTTAAGTGTGATGTGGCTAAGAGGATAACATTAAAGCCTCATCTCTCGAATTCTTGGGAACTATACAGGCATTTCTCAAGACCTTTACACACTGAGTTCTGGGTTTTTAGGTTTTGGGGGGTTGGTGATAGTAGGGAAAGAGTATCCACATATTCGTCTACTTATAAGGTTTTCTGCAATCAGGAATCCCATCTTGCTAAACTTTAGAAATCTGTAAATAAATATATCTTAAACACACTTCCTAAATCTCTTGAAATGATAGGAACTATAATCTATGAGTAAGTAAGTTTAAAAGTTTGCAGTTTGGGATGAATGCTTGCAGACAGCTTGTCTTAATCCTCAATTAAAGATATATATGTAAATGTTTTCAAAATGCATGTACTATGTAATAGGAAAACTTAAGAAAGGAAAAGTGTTGTAATCTATATATTCTGCCT
>JANHGD010008686.1:123740-135294 GCA_027560375.1 Imantodes cenchoa | reverse complement strand
ATTAGAACTCACCACACCCTGGGTGTTGCTCCATGGTCCCTCAGCCACCCGTCATGAAGATTCTAGGCGGAGACCAAGGTTGGAGACCCCGGGTCTAGAATATAGCTTTTGGACATCATTGTCAATGCTCTTGATTGGTTTAAAGGGTTTTGTATTGTTGTCTTGTTGTTTGACAGTATTACACACAGTAGATTAAAGTCCTAGGAAGGGGTTGTCCCTCAGAGATTAGATATGGGTGCTATTTTGTTTTCCTTTCCCTTTGGGTGCTCTAATGATGAATCACGGTTTCCAGTATCAATGTTTACATTAATGATACCGAACTCTTATCAGTCTTTTATGGCTCTTGATGATGTGTGGTCTGGAATGTTTTATCTTCGTAGAACGTTAAGAGTGCCATTTGAGCTTGTTCTTAACCTTTCATATTATTCCTCACATTTTAGTACCATACAGAGCTCCTCACCGGCTGCCAAGTGAAAGCAGCCTCAAGTTTAAATTAATACTCCTTTTATTTAAAGCCCTCCAGTCACAAACTCCTCAGTATCAGTCTGTTTTTATTTTCTCCTACAGTCTGGTTATGTTCCAAACAGCAGGGTCTTATTTTGGTTTCTTACTTCAGGGGTGCAGGCTCAGGTTTCAAGATGTTGTCTCATGACTCAGGGCCCACTTCCTTCCTCCCTTTATGTCTGGATAATCTGATACCCCTTAAAGCATTAGGTCTTCAACTTAGCAACTTTAAGACATGTGGACTTCAACTCCCAGAATTCTCCAGCCAGCATAGCTGGCAGGAGAATTCTGGGAATTCAAATCCACAAGTCTTAAAGTTGCCAGGTTTGGGGACCCCTGCTCTAGGTGGCTTACAAAATTAAGCAGTAGTAAACACCCCCCTCCCCATATAATAGCCATGGAAGCATAAAAAGTTAAAAAACAAATTTAAAAAATCACACAGGTACAGTCAATGGGAGGCCACAATCTATTCAGGAAAAAGTACAACCATTTTACTATTGTACCACTTTGCACCACTGCTTGTTCTCTAGGCCAGAGGGCAAAGCCATGTCTTCAAGCCTTATGGAGGGCCATCATTCAAGGCTGCATCCTTATACAACTGCCAAGGTCAAAGTATGACAGCCTAGCCTAGTCCTGCCTATCTTGGAATTCCTCCTTGCCTTTAAAATATTTTTTTCTTGCCTGATGCTCCAAACAGCCCTGATTGATTTGGCTCTAAATGTCTTGCACTGTCCCAAATATTTTTTCTGTTGGGAATGGCTAGCTGGAGGCTGTTGTTTCTGCTCATTCTAGCTAAGGTGATCAAAAAAGGAGCTGGCCAACTAGGAAACTCTCTGCCTGGACAATCCTAAACCATCTCTTCTCACTTTTAGGGAACAGCTAAATTGAGGAAACAGGATCAAATTGAATGTCATGGTAAAACAGCAATACTGTAATTTAGGGGATCTATATGCGTTGTGCTTTCTTATGCTTAATGCTAGAGAGCTATGAAAAATAGGCAACAGAAGAGTTTTTGTTAAGGAATACATGGGAAAAATAATGTACAAAGGGGGCTTTTTTTCTATTGTTTCATCTTTCCCTAGAACTGATCTGCAGCTATTTCTCAGGGTATTGTGGAAGGGGAGATATATTCCTACCTTGCGAGATTGATGATTATGTCTTCTGAATATAGAACATATACAAAATAATATTCTACTATTATTTTTAGAATCACTTAAGAGTAGAACATAATGAATGCAAGTCTGGCTGAGTTTGAGGTAATTACAGAAATCTGGATAAAGACATATCGGAAAGCAAATGAACTCCATTTCTGGCAACTGCATGAATGGATATTTTTCTTTTGCTTCCAAGTAACTGCCTTTAGGTCTTTTCCTGCTGGGAGTATTTGCAGGCAGAACTCAAAGGAGATTGCAACTGTTGCATACTTATGAAAGGAAATCCAGTGTAATCTCTTGAAATGCAAAAGGATCAATTCAAAAAGGCTCCTCCTATGATTTCATTTACCATTCCCTTCTCCAGTTTCTCCTACTTCACTGGAAAACTAATTGAAAGCTGTTCTTGCCTTCCCCTATTAAAGTGGAGAAAAAAGCTATGAGCTACCGCTAACCCTTTTTTGTGACAAAGAGCTCAATTAGTATCGAAAGATACTAGCATTTCATGTCTGTTTGTCTGTTTGTAGTAGCTCAAGATGCTATTTTCAGCTAGTATCAAGAAAACAAATGGATCAGTGATAAAGAACAAGTATTTTGATGCATTCCTAGCACCTGCTGTCCATGCATGTGTTTAATATTCTTTCTGGGATGGTTGTTGACCTTCATTTTGAATCCTTGAGAATATTTGATTAATTGGGAACCTGAAAATTATTCTCTTCCCAACACAATAACATCAAAATCTTCATCTTTCAATTGAAATATATAGACTTTACTCTGAGCCTAGCTGAGATCAATTAACAGATTATAAATGATACTGTAATCATAATGAAATTAAAAGTAAACTGGGCTCTCAACCATGATGTCAACTAAATGCAACTAAGTAAGTTTATTGCAACTAAGTAAGTTCATTAATAACACAGTGTAACATATAAACAGTTTTTTTTTTAAATCACAGTATAGATAAACAGTGGAAGGGATTTTAACAAAAGGATAAAATCCCTTCCAAATTCTTTCCAAACGTTGAAAGAAGAAATCCAACATCAAAGTCTTCTTACTGTTACCTTTGTCAGTCTCCAAGCCCAGCTATTCCCAACATGAAAAATTTGGTTTCAGGAAGGCTCCAAAACACTCACTGTGGACATTTTACAGTGAGCTGGAAAGCTGCTGAATTCTACACCCTCCTAGTGCTCATTGATTACATGTCAAGAGTGTTCTACAGCTGCCCCCAAAAGCCAACACAGTCCTAGGTTGCATTAACAGAGGGATAGAATCCAGGTCACATTAGTACCACTTTATAATGCCTTCGTAAAATCGCACTCGGAATAGTGTATCTGGTTTTGGTCACCATATAAAAAAGATGTTGAGACTAGAAAGAGTGCAGAGAAGAGCAACAAAGATTACAGGACTGGAAGCTAAAAACATATGAAGACTGGTTATGGGAATTGGGTATGTTTAGTTAAATAAAAAGAAGGACTATGGATGACATGATAGTAGTGTTCCAATATCTCAGAGGTTGCCACAAAGAGGAGGGAGTCAAGCTATTCTCCAAAGCACCTGAAGGCAGGATAAGAAATAATGGATGGAAACTAATCAAAGAGAGAACCAACCTAGAACTGAGGAGAAATTTCTTGACAATTAATCAGTGGAACAGCTTGCCTCCAGAAGTTGTAATTAATCAGTGGAACAATTTGCCTCCAGAAGTTGTGGGTGCTCCTACACTGGAGGTTTTTAATAAGCTATTGGACAACGATATGTCTGAAATAATATAGGGTTTCCTACTTGAGCAGGGGATTGGATGTACAGACCTTCAAGGTCATTTGCAATCCTGCTATTCTTTATTAAGATGGTGTCAATACTTAGTGACGTAAAGATGGATCTTCTACAGGATGGTTGGTATTCTGCCTGGCCCTTCAGGTCATCCAGTATTGCATCCATCACCACTATAATCAAGTCCAACTGTCTTGCATCTGAATCTTTCCCTCTAAGGAAAGGGTTTTGGAAAAAAGTCCAGCAAAGAGTGGCTTTCTTTGTAGCCCCTAGCATCAGAGGCCTCCAGGGACAGGTGTTGGCTATCCCTGCCTATCGTTCTAACAGCAGTTTATGAAGCAGTGAAAAATAAAGTAACATATGTGCTCCAATCAAGAGCACAAAAGCAATGATCTAACAGTTGGGATCTATTCTTGTCTTCTGGGAGTGGTTAATTCCTGTCTCCCTGTGGAGGAAAAGAAACCCACTTATGTACACCTGCTGTAGCTTTCAGCAAGAAATACAGAAGCTTCTGAGCATGATCAAAATCAACAGGTCAACGGTCTTGTGAAATCAGCTTGCTGACAGGGCAACAGTTATTGTAGATCAGTGTTTGAGATGTTAATCAGTATTTTACAAGTGTAATTTTAATTACTGTTTTCCACCTGTTGGTTTTTAGGAAACTTTATGCAGAGCTTTGTCAAGGTATCGTAGATGTAGCCATCTCTTGCATCTTTCCTCTGAATGATACCATTCAAAAACATAACCAACCATCTGTATTTATAAAGTTGTCATAATTAAGAATAAAATGAACACATTGGAAAGCATCCACCTGTTTGGATCCAGGGAAGACCAAGAAACACTAAACATTGCATCTGCACATCATGCCAAAAAGAAGAAGGGAAAAAGTGGCATAATTTTTTTTTTATTTCAGAAGAGGAACATTTCAGAGGAAAGCCCCAGATGAACCAAAAAGCTCTCATCAACTCTAAATGTTTTAAAGCATTGTTTCAATAACAAATCCTGTAACCGAAGCCTATCTTTATATTTGAGGACAACGTAATCGGGTTTTTTTTTAATGTCAGAAAAATCCAGGGGTATGATCAAGTCTTGTCTTTATCCTTTTCCTTCTCATTTAAAAAATTGTTTTAGCAAATGCAAGTATCAGTATCCTCGAGAGACTCAAGATTTTTCCACTAAGAGTTTTGGATCTTTTCTTTCTTTACTTGCTGCAGTTCTAGTGCCTTAGCTTTGTTCCTAACAACTCTCCTAATTTGTTTTGTTTGTACAATGTTGCTTTTAAACTAAGACAAAAAAGCTGCCTTTTTTTGCATGGTATGATGTTTCTTCAATATCTTTGTCTGTATATATATTTATTTGTGTGTTCATTTTTTTTAATGTATGTTCTTTGCAAAAAACTAACTGGGAGACTGCAAAACTGTATCCTTTTTTCTTCCGACAAGCTGGCACAATTGCAAAATCGTACCGTTTCCCCCAAAATAAGACATCCCCTGATAATAAGCCCAATCGGGCTTTTGAGTGCATGGCCATACGGCCAAGCGCTTATTTCAGGGTTCAAAAAAATGAGACGGGATCTTATTTTCGGGGAAACAGAGTATTATATTCTTTTTTTAAACAAACAAACAAACAACCTCATCCCTTTGCTTGTCTTTCTACCTTATGGAAATATTTCTGAGATAGTGAAATGGAAGCTTTTAAAGGGCCTTGATCCTTTCCTTGTTCCACAAATATTGGTTGGATCCATGCATTGCGATGACCATAATGTGTGAATTCACCCAGTAAGGCATCATAATACATGGAACCCAGGCCATTATTCAATAAACCATGCTTAAATTCGGGGTTAAGTAAACATAGTCATTTTATCTCAGTTCACTTGGCATAGCAAAACAATGGTTTGGTTGTTGAAGTCCACATTATTGCATCTCTATCTGTCATTTGTGAATTTGTATTTACTTTCTAATTTGTCCAATCTGAGTAAACTGATGCTAATCACATCCATGGTAACCGAGTCCCAATCATGAAAATCCAGTTAAAACGATGTGCAGAAAGCAAAGTGGCACTAGAGTAGATCATAGTTTGAGAGAAGGTCATTCCTGTCTCTCAAATAAGTGCCAGGCCAATTGTTTTATCCCAGTTCTGCATTTCTTGCCAGCATTAAGTAATCCCAAAGTAATGCAGTTAGGTTCAAGTATTATACTATGCTACAATTTATTACTATGTCACAATTGTTGATTTGCATAAACTGAGACAAATTAAACAAGCTACATAATTGCTTAGCATATTTTAATTGAAAGCCACTTTGAATGTTTTGTCTTATTGGAAAAGTGGCATATAACACTGAATAAATTGTACCATGCATGAACCCAGCCAATAAGCATTAGCAGTTAAGTGAAGACTCTTCACTCAGAACCAGCGTTCTCCCTATTGCTCTTCTAGAGAAAGAGTACATGGGAGAATGATTGGATCCAGGGAACATCCTAGGAAGAGAATGGAGTCTGGCCAGACATCACTCATGTCTTCATTTCATTGATCGTCTTTTAAAATTAGGGCTGACTTGGATATGCAAACTTACAATCAGCAAGAATACATTCAATGAAGCAACATAACTGATTTTTTTAATAATCTATCACTGCAAAATATCCTTTCTCAATATTAAAATAGAACTTTCCCAGACCTATTTCATGCCTAACCTCCATAGATCAGGCATTCTCTTATAATGAGAAGATAACTCTCCTTATTATTCTGACATAGTTTGTATATTTACAAAAGGCACTAAATCCACAGACCTTCTGATGCTAAAATTAACAACTTTATTTTAGTGTGTAATTTATTATATATAAAAAACTGTCTCCTTGCAAGCCTACTAGTTTCTGTCTTAAGCAAAACATGTTACTTAGGCCAAGTGTAATGGAAAAAAAAACATACTAAAACATTTAGGGCAAGAATTGTCTTAATATTCAAAGAGGTAGTTACACTATCATGATTCCTTGGGAAACATGAGGGTGTCATAAATATAGGAAATAGTGTACTGTAAGCAATCTACTGTATAATCTGTTAGTGCCTTCAGAATATTTAACAGAAAAGGAGACACTAACTGCTAACTTATATGTACTTACTTATAAATAGATTAAGTTCTTTGAAACTACCTACGGGTACTTGGATCATAGCCTTATGCTGAAAATTCAGGAAGCCACAACACACTTTGCTAATATTTCTTGTTAAGGTCGTTAGACATGTTATATAAATACATTGTCATTCTAGATTGCACTGCATGTTGCCTGCTCTAATATTTTAGGTCGAAGCTGTAGAACAGCTTTATAACTTAGGAAGATGAAATGAAATTAGCCATTTGTCAGTGGATCAATGAGTGTGATCTGGCAGATGTAAACCACCAGTTAAAAGTCTTGCTTCTATTGAAGTAAAAAAAGAAAAGGAAAATTGATTGAATATCTATTGGGAATTGTTGGAAGACAATTACCGTATTACTCCCAATTATTACATTCATAAGAAATCAATCTTATTGTATTCGGACTGACTCAGATTGGATGGGAATTACAATATTACTACTATTGTGTACATTCATAGAGTATAAATTGTATTGTTCTTGTATTGATTAACACAGGCTTATGCTTAAAATTTGCAGTCACATTCTCAAGAAGGCAGAAGAAATGCAGCTAAACCCATTAGGATTTAAAACCAAGGAGAGATGTTGAATCAGAATGGTAATCTGATTAATTAGAATATGTAGAGCGGAGAAAAGGTTTACACACAAGATAATATGGTCCTGGATATAATTCATGGAGGGCCACACATTAGACAGACAGAGACAAGGAATTGGCAGTGTGGACTTCAACTCAACAGAATTCCTCTTGAATAACAGGCTTTTGATTGACTAGCTTACAAGTATGTACTCTGAACATAATGAAATAATGTTGGCCTAATAAAAATGATATGGAGTGCTTGCAAATATACAGTATTCCCTAAGGGATGGGAATATTCATGATTTTTGCTTAAGTCACAGGTTTTTTTCAGCTGAGGATGTTTGCTTTGCCATGTTTATTTGACATTAAAAGAATTAAGAGAAAGGAGTATAAGGTATATTTGCCACCTTGAATTATTTGCTAAATTAATAAAAGTGGGATAAAAAAACCAAACTAGCTATTGTAATGCCCTAAGTTTTTATGCAATGTCCTAAATTTACTAGGTAAGCTTAATTTGAGAACTGATATCCTGAGGAATATCCTTTCAGATGTTCAGTTCCTGTTTGCAACTATTAACTGTTATTGGCATCCAGGTGTCCTTAGGATATGCCTCGTTTTACATAGTAAATGCTGAAATGTTAGTGTTCATGCTTCTTAAAAAAGAACATTCTTTTCTGTTTATTGTAACCACACTGCCATATCTGTTTGTCCATTAATTATAATTTCCCCCTTATTTTTATAGTGTTATTTCAATGGCGAAGGAGGCAGGATGTAACTGTCAGTAAAACTACTATGCTTTTTTGAATTATGTATTATTTGCATTCAGTCCTTGCATAGGCAAGAAAAATGCGGTACAATGTTATTTTCCTTTATGTACATGTTGTATAAATTAAGGCAGCAAGCAAAAATTGAAGCTATACAGGATAACTTCGTGAAATAATTCATAGATGCAGAATTTACTTTTAACTTTTGGACTCAATGTTTAATACTAAGTATTTGGGAAAGCCTTATATAGAAATATTAAAATAGCACATCTGATTATTTAAAACAAAATCTCTTAAAAGGGCTGTATTCCACCCTAAGCAATTGTCTGTATGGCCTTTTCTGATATTGGGTATATATTTTACACTGTATCTGATTTGTGTGTCTTTCATAATGTGATGGAATCATGCATGCTAGTATTATTAGGCAGTGAAAATCCTTTGGTCAGTAGATTTATTCTAACAGAATTAGGGAACAGGGGAATCTACAATCCTTCAAAGCAGTTAAGTAGTAAAAGCACTAAACTATAAATACTTGTATACTCAGAACATTTGTTCCATAAAGTGATTGAAGTTTTGTATACTAAATATTGGCAAAAATATTATCTTAAATAGGAAAGTTTGTTCAAGAATGAATAAATGAATGAACCTGATTTGTTTCTATAGCAAACATTTTAAAATGAGGTTGTGTGTTGTGTCCAACTGTTCATGTACAATATCCAGATATTTTGGTAATGCTTTGACAATGATGGGGATAGGAATTCTGGATACAGCAGTTGAGGAAGACTGCTAGAAGAACATGTACAACTGCCAATTAAATAAATAAATACATAAGCCCAGTCATTTCATGAATAAAGCACTAGTAGTAAACTGATATATCTGTGCCTTTCAAGTTAATGCCAGTTATTTCTGTCTTTTAAATACAGCTGCACTGCAGTTTGTTAATGTCATTTTATTTAATTATACGGAGCTCCCCTCCCTGAAGATATGATACTGAGTTACCATGAAGCATCAGTTTTGCAGAGGATTTGATAACAGATATTAAAAGAAATAAAATAGGTCATTTCAGTTCTTTGGAGATGTTTCAAGGTCAAAACACTCACCAAATACTTGAAACAAATATTTCAGATTTGTTTTTTTTTTTAAAGTTTTGCACAGTGAAATATTCAGCTTTTTGAACATGCACAATACTTTAAAGCAATTAATCGCATACCGATGTATTTTGCTGATGGAGTAAGGGGCACAATGTGACACAAACATCATTTATACAGTGAATTTTTCTCTTTCATTCCACTCCACTCTGGTGGGGCTATCCAAATCTGCTCTTTGGATTCCCTCAGCCCTATAGAAGAAATTGGAAGGAGTAGGCAAGAGGCATTTGGGAATTTGCATGGAAGGGAGGACCAGTAGATCAAAGCAAAAGAAAATACCCCCTCCAAAAAATAGGATGGTGACACTGAAAAAGAATAATCTTTAAAATCACAGTGATTTTTGAAATAGTAAATACATATGGCCAGTGGTGAAATCCAAATTGTTTTACTACCGGTTCTGTGGGTGTGGCTTGGTGAGTGTAGCAGGGGAAGGATACTGCAAAATCCTCATTCCCTCCCATTCCTGGGGGAAGGATATTGCAAAATCTCCATTCCGACACCACTCAAATACACCAGAGGTGGTATTTGCCAGTTTTTCGAATTTTAGCTACCGGTTCTCTGAACTACTCAAAATTTCCGCTACCGGTATGGCACCAAACTACAATTCTATGAATGTCTATGTAGAATAGTTCCTTTCTTCAAATATAAGCATCCATAAGACTGAACTGTTATTCATAGGTTGACGTCAGATTTGTTCCACTTACTTTGAACTAGTTTTGCTTTCTTTAACAATTTATGTGGAGTCCTCCAATTGACGTCTGCAGATGGAATAGACTTGAAAAGAAAATGGCCATGGATTAATAGCAACGGTACTTAGACTTATATACCGCTTCTATACCACTTACAGACCTCTCTGAGCAGTTTACAGAGTCAGCATATTGCTCCCAACAATCTGAGTCCTCATAATGATAGTCTGTTATAAAATTAAAGATGGTTTTAATTAATTTTAGTAACTTAAGTAATTTTGTCAGCATTCCTTCTTAATTGGGATTAAGCCTTGAACAAATATAATAGGCAGAAATTCTATTGGTGTAGTTTTCCAGGCTAGAAGACAATGAATTCTAATCCTGCCTTAGGCACAAAGCCACCTGCCTGACCTTGGCCGGTCACGCTCTCCCAGTCCCAGGAAGCAAGCAATAGCAAACCACTCCCCAAATCTTGGCAAAAAAACCTGCAGAGATATGTCCAGGCAACTGCCAGGAGTCAAGGCACACACACATGTGCACACAATGTACACCAGTTTCCCCCTATTGTAGATCACCTACTGGATTTCTAATTTTTTTCAAGTACTTGCATATCCTGCCTTTCATCTAGGAACTTAAGATTGCGTGTGCATCATCCCATTCTCCCTGTCAGAACTAAGAGTGCATCGCTGGCCCAAATTCCCTCAGCATTTGTGGTTCAGGGCAGATTTGAATCAAGGTTTACCCAATCCTAGTGCAAAAAATTAACCACTGCACAACAGTGTTACTGAGATGAAGGTATAGCTCCTTTTTGATGAATAAAATGGCAAATATTTAAAATAATTTCTCCTAGAATGTGACAAATCATTAAATCCTTTCCTCCTTTGGATTTTCTCCACTCCGTGTGTGTGTGTGTGTGTGTGTGTGTGTGTGTGTGTGTGTGTGTGTGAGAGAGAGAGAGAGAGAGAGAGAGAGAGAGAGAGAGAGAGAGATTATTTTAACTAATTCAAGACCATATTAGGCTCAGTTCTACCACAACTCCTCTAGCTTTGAATATGAATATAAATATGAATGTAGTCATTCAAAGGTTATGTTTTCTATTGGTGATGGAGACATAATGAAACTTTACTGTAAACTTTACTGTTTTATTTGTAGAAAAGGTTGTTTAGTTTACAACAGTTGTGTTAGTTTACAACAGCTGTGCCACCAAGAGTAAAATATATTGTGACTACAATTTTAGAGGATGGCATACAGATAATTACTAACACGTTAATGCTGTTTCTGCCTCCAAACCAAATTAACTCTGAAATCAGGCCTCCATATGTTTGAAAAAGTTCAGAACTGAACACACACCCTCTAAAGTTACATCATATTAATTTTTTTGTCTGTCTTCAGAAAGTTATAGTGTGGTTTTATACATTTGTGTCTGATGGAATATACTGTATGACTGTAAGCAATGCATGTATTGCTGATATTTGTACTCAAACCTCTCTTATATGAATTAAAAATATAAAATCTGATTTTATTTGTTGACCATATATATGTTTGTATGCGTGCCTCAATTAATAAAGATGCATTAAAACATATGAAAGCATGGGTACATACATCTGAATGACATAATTGCCTTTTACAGCATTCTGTAATCCCCCTAAAATTAGCTTTGTTAAATTATTGTATTACGGTACCTTTTTAAATAGATGTAGCAATACCACAAACTCTATACCCTGCTTCCTCCCAAATAAGACTTCCCCTGATAATAAGCCCAATCGGGCTTTTGAGTGCATGGCAGTAAGGCCAAGTGCTTATTTCAAGGTTCAAAAAAATCTAAGACAGGAT
>JANHGD010008686.1:49669-69129 GCA_027560375.1 Imantodes cenchoa | reverse complement strand
TGCTGAACTGCTGAACTAGCAGTCAGTTGAAGTAGCCTGCAGTACTGCACTCTAACCACTGCACCACCTCGGCTCATAATAATATATTGGGAAGACTAGTCTTCCCAAGATATTTTTCTGGCTGAAAAAGAGTTTCTATCCCCTCCTCCAAGTTCAGAGGTATTTACACATATGAAATTCCCATAAACATTGCTGCTTTTCCCCATCCACACTTGATTAATACATCAAATATTAACAATTTGTTGCCCTTTCATGTCAGCTAAAATTGGCTTGAGATAATTTCCTCAACTTTGCCTCATGAAGCGTGCAACGTTAATGTAAACAGAGAGTTGAACATATTTCTGGACAAACAGAAGTGTCAGTAGGTCTGTGTCAAGGTGGGCAACTTGGAAGTTTACATCTTCTCATAGTGTGTAAATCATTTAGGATGGCATACTGCCTGAAGCCTTTGCAAGAACAGGAACAGGAACGTATAAGCAGAGCAAAATAAAAAAAAACATTTAGCATTTCTTCTTGAAGTTTGAGTATGGACTTAATTCATTATAACCTGTCGATATTTTAAGTATGAATACGATATATTTTAAGTATGAATAGACAGACAGACATAGACATATAGATGTGGATTTAAGTAGTCATAAGTTACATATATGGCACATTTAAGTTCCATCATGATATCATTGTCCATTCCTGTTTTCTGAATGATTTTCTATGGCTCATTAGCCTAACTTGAGTTTGGCCAGACTTGAAATTACACATGCTTAACTCAGGCCTTGAAATGTATTTGAACATTAGTAGCTTGGGTTGGTAGTTGGGCTGTTGGTTTGAGCACAGAGGTTGGCAATTTGGTTGCAAACATTTCGTCACCATTCGAGGAGACATCATCAGTGCGCTTTGAATTCAAATGGTGATTCGAATGGTGATGAAACGTTTGTAACCAAATTACCAAGCTCAAACCAACAGCTTAACTCAGGCCTTCTTGATTCAGTTGACAAGGATTGTGGAATGCATGTGGTTATTTGCTGTGTTAATCAAGATGTCCATTTAAAAAGTAATAATGTAATAAAGGGCCAGAGATGAGAAAAACAAAACAGAAGGAATAATTCTCACAAATATACTTTCTTTTAAGAGCATACTCATTTTTGCTGTTTCAGAAGGGAGAGAATATTGAATGTATCTTCCCCATAGATTTTAAATGAATATGTGCAGGTGGTGTTTTTTAATTTATTGAGAGATACATGTAAGAGACACTGCGTATGCAGCCTTCGGAAAGAATTTTATATAGTATAGTAATTGCCCTAATTTTCATGTGTTACTTTTTTCTATAGCTACTAAAATGTAACTGCTAACATAAGTGGGGATATTATTATGCTGAGTTAATCTGAGTTAAATAGTTTACTTCAGATTTCATCCCTCAAGAGTACCTGGAAATAATTTTCTCTCTCCATTTCTGGTGCAGTGTGGATTCCATTATGTTGGTTGAAGAAGGATTTAGTGTCACCAGTGTAGATGCCAGTGACAAAATGCTCAAATACGCCTTGAAGGAGCGATGGAACCGTCGAAAAGAAGATCCGTTTGATCATTGGGGTATTCTAACTTTTGGTTTAAGAATGTCAACTGATTGCCCTCCCCAATTTGATGTACCCTAGATATGTTGGAGTGTCACCTGTAGAATTTTGGGACTTTGGTCTAACAAATCTGGAGAATATCAGCTTTGGAAGTCTGAAGTCATGCATTCTAAGTTGATTCATAGCCCGCTGACAGCAAACTATTAAAACGTTTTTATTAGTTCCAGGACAGAGTCTGAATGTAGAAAAAACAGTAGGCAGGTGCTACATTTTGGTCTGTTCCCAAAATCGCTAGACTGGGATCTGTGTCAGATTCAGAGCTGAAAAGTGCTTCCCATGCTGTTCTTTTTTAATCGGAGATCAAAACATGTAGAAACAAATTCAGATTTACGTTTTTTATTGTTCTGAGTTAAAAGCTCAATTATTTACACACCCTTGCATACCTTCGCAATTCAAAGTTTAGCCAGCCAGGCTAGTTTTGAGTTCCAGAAGAACTGAAGCATAATGCTAACATAAAATGCTCATCCTGTCTGATGACTCCCAAGGGCCCGTATATTTTTATACCCCCCTTAACATGACTTGACATAATTTGATATTGATACTTATCAATGCTTGAACACTCTTATTTTGGAACTTTTCTCACACCTAATTCACATGGGAACTATCTAATGTATTTTGACTTCATATATTTCAATTTGGTACATTTTCACAAGCTGCATACGACAAATTCTTCCTGAGTATACCTTTACTTTTTGTGTTCCTTTATATATTTTACATCTTTTATTATATGCCTAGTCGCACAAATAATAGTATAAAGCTATACATTATTATATCACCTCATGATGATTGAGATTATATTGCGACGATATTTGCATCACTATAATGATAAAAGTTTAACCCCAAACCTTTAACCTTAAGACTGTCTACAGTTGGCCTCACCCCATTCCTAAGATGTCTGTAAGGGGCGTGCATAAGCACACCATCGTGCCTACCGTCCCTGTCCTATTGTCCAAATTTACCTGTACCTACTTTGCTTTTGTTTATGTTTATAACTGTTATCTTATACACGTTTTGACAAATAAAATAAATAAATAAATAAGAGGCCAAAGAAAGTTTCATTAATCAATGTAGTTGTATATATTACTTTGATTAATGTCTCATCTATCTCTATATTAATGCACTCTCCAGTCATTATATAAACATCTCTACTATTTAACATTTCTGTATATTGTGCTAGGAGTCTGAACTCTTGACTTGATCAGTATCTTAGCCCTATGTCAAAACAGGTCTGAGTTCTTGTCCTGGGCTCTTTACACTATTGGGATTTGAATGTTTCCCAACAACAGTATTTGAGCATTATTTCCAGGCTATGCTTAAATTAGCAGTAAATTTATGTCTTGACAAGAAGAGCATGATGAAATTTGATCAGTGCTGTTGGAGCAGTTGCCAGAATGCCAATGTTATAATGTGCTCCCTTGCTGATACCTTTGGCGTGCAGGTGAAAGAGGTGCCTGTAGGGTATATTGGGGAATGAATGGTTCCCCCTCCCAGTCAAGGTTTTATAATTTGCCTCTGGAATGTATTAATTTTCATTCATAAACAAGAATGAAAACCAACTTGGCCTTCTAAAAATTGATCCATGAAAGTATGACTCTATTGCCTGTGTCTTTTATAGCAATCTTTCTCAACCTTTTGGAACAAAATGCCAACATGTGAAGGCATCAAGTTAACATTTTTCCAACATACCCTAAGACTGCTTTGATCCATATGTAAATGCATTTAAATCTCCACAGGTATTACTCATGTGCCAATAGTTTAAGATTAATTAGTTTGGTAAGAAAAAGAACCAAAACCATTTTAGAAATGGCTCAAAAGTTAAAGAAATTGTGATACTCTTAATGTTTTGGCCGCATGAGACAAGCATTTAAGAAATTCTTTAAAATTTTCCTTAACAATTAAAGCTGCACACAATACCTATGATTTTGAGGATTATCTTTGAAACCATAGCCTCCAAAAACAGCTTGACAATATTAAACTGTATGTGAATTTTTCCTTGGTCATAATCTGGCAGCCCGCAGCTTCTTGACCAGTTTTTGGTAATTTTTCATAACTCAGTTTGGTCTGTGGACCAATAGCTCTTGCCATTCCCACTGGATCAGTGTCAGTCTACTGTAACCCAAAATAATTAGGCCTCTTAGCAAAGTAAGTTTCTACATAAGCAATACTGAGTTACAGAATCTATTAAAAAACAATTAGCTCAAAGACAAAGCCATGTTATTATTTCATTTATGATCCCAATAACAAAGCCATGTGGTAATGAAATTTGCAGGGGCATAAAAGATACAAGTCCACAAAAGAATCTGAAAAGAAATTTTAGAGTGTTTTGAAACAGGTAAATGAGATGTATCACCTGTCTGTTACCCATGAGTAAGACATTTTGGGAAGGAAAAGAGGGAGTTAGAGGAAATAGTAGCGGGAAGGAGAGAAGGAAAATAAGTAGAAGAGACAGAGATTGGAAAGAGAGGAGAAGATGAAGATAGCGAAAAGAGAAGATGGAGAGCTGGAAGGAGAGGGAGAGGGAGATGGAAGAAGAGGAAGTAGGAAAGGGACAGAAGGAGAAAGAAAGTAGGAAAGGGAGGGAGATAGAAGAGAGGGAGTGGAATAGATGAGGGAAAACAGACAGGCAATTAGGATTAGATAAAGATTTGATAAATGAAAAATAGGTAATGATTATATTTGTTAATTAAATGTTATGTAATTATTGTTAAATTGAGATATACGATATATGTATGGATCTATATTTGAGATGTAATAAAAATAATAAAAACTTTTTAAAAGAATCAAAGTTATATAGGAAAAGCTGGATGGTGGTTGGAATTGGCCCACAAAATGATTTTACAATGATCAGGAGAATTTCTGGATAGAAGCAGCCCTTAAAACAGATGATTAAATACTAACACAGGTGCAAAAGTGCACGAGGACATTCACAAGCCCAGCATGGTATAGAAAGCTCAGTATTTCTTTCTTAGCCACTTATTCTAGTAACAGTAAGATTTCAGGAAATGAACTTTCTTTTGATCAGAATGGAATGGAAGAAGTGAGGATTCTTTTTTTTTTAAATATCAGACAAGCTGTTTCATAAGAGACTTTCCTGCAGAGTCGCATTTTAAAAAGTGAGGTTAGCTTCACACATTATGCTAAGACGCAAGTTGTTTAACCCATAGTTTACTTTATATAAACTACAACTGGTTCAATTCATACAACATATTAAACCACAAACCATTATGTATAAGATACAATGGTAAAGCCATATAGTACCACAGGTTTAGCATATGAACTAAAGTGGCAAGTTGATACTTTCCAATTCCCTTTTCCATTGGAAACGTAACATCTTTTCTTCGCTAGAACAAGGCATGATGAAGAAGCAGAGGTTGAGTTATATAAAGTGTGCTTTTCTGTTCTGCAGTAATTGAAGAGGCGAATTGGCTCACCTTGCCACAGGATCTACAGAAACCTGGTGAAGGCTTTGATGCTGTCATCTGCTTAGGGAATTCTTTTGCCCATCTTCCAGATTTTAAAGGTGAATGTCAAAAGATTGTTATTCAAGTCTGTTGCATTGTCAAAGCTATAGAAAGGGGTAATCTGAGACTTTTCCTTAGTCTACATAGAAATTGACTTTAAATAGTAAATAAAAACACTAGCAGAAATGATAAGTAATTTGTTTACATACTAAACAAGAACTAATTGTTGGACTTTTACATTCAAAAATTGTATTGAAAATTACATCAGTTTTGCTAGGGAATCCAAGTGGTTTAAATATTCTTCCTGAAATGAATATAATGATAGGAGATATTTTAGTTTGCAAATTCTATCCAAATTTCAAGCACTTTTGGATTCATTATATTTTGTATGTTTTCCTTCCTGATAGAAGCAGAGAGTAAGATTCCATCCATGTGCTAATAATTGTTGATAAAAATTATTCTATTTTCTTAATTAAAAACAATTTCTTTTTAAATTATTTTTATTTTTCTCCTTTAAAATCATATATAACATCACATATGCCATCAATTCAAATCAATAAACATATGTTTTCCCTTAAATACTGTAACCTAAATTACATTCTAATTTATTTTTAATCATTCAGTCTGTCTCCATCTATCCTTTCTCCACTCCCCTTTGTATCCCAGGTGGCCATTCCACCTCCTTTCCCAGGTGGCCTTTCCCACCTTTCTTACACCTTCTCTCCCCCTTCCTACTGCCCTCTCCTCCTCTCTCCTTCTC
This sequence comes from Imantodes cenchoa, assembly GCA_027560375.1. Classification (NCBI taxonomy): domain Eukaryota; kingdom Metazoa; phylum Chordata; class Lepidosauria; order Squamata; family Dipsadidae; genus Imantodes; species Imantodes cenchoa. The sequence continues at coordinate 63,283 of JANHGD010008686.1, read as the reverse complement.
TTCCTCCCCTTCCACTTTCTCCCTTCTCTCCTTCCCTTCTACTTCCTCTACACCTTCTAAATCCTTCCCCGAGTGTATAATTAAATCTCTGTTACATGACAGACTTGATAGACCTCTCTAATTTTATTCTTTAAACTTATTTCTTAAATTCTTAATTCTGTTTCTATTTTAACTTTAGGTATATGCTATTTTTGCAATGCTGCCTGCTTATCCAATTTCGTCATCTGGGTTACATCAATTATCATTTCTTTTTTCTCATTTCCTTTCATCTCATTTATATCAAATTATATAATTATATTTTTATCTATATTCTTTTTCAAACCATTCATAAAATTTCATAAAATAGTGTAGGGTCTCCTGCTTGAGTGGGGGTTGGACTAGATGACCTATAAGATCCCTTCCAACTCTGTTATTCTATCCTAACATGTTCTCCATCTGTGTAACAAATTTTGCACCTATTCCTAGGTGACCAGAGTGTTCATAAACAGGCTCTTAGGAATATTGCCAGCATGGTTCGTCGAGGTGGCATTCTTATCATTGATCACCGTAATTATGACTACATCTTGGAAACAGGTTGCGCCCCTGCTGGGAAAAATATCTACTACAAGGTACCGGTAGTACTGGAAATAACTTCTGCCTAACCTTTTGTGTCATCTAAAACTTCTTAAAAAGCAAAAATATCTCTTTTTATAGCTTATCACAACTAATTATAATAGTAGGATACTCTTTTATAACACAATGCCACATACTTCAGTGTGATCCCTTTAAAAATATTTTTCAGGTAGATATAAAGGAAGTCTGTCAAGCAGAATGGGACCACATCAAGCTACCTGACTCTATTTAGATAGACTAGTATTCATAATATTACAATAGAGATGGAGAAGAAAATCTGTCCCTGCGTTGCTTCCAGAGATTCTGCTTAACCCGTGAATTCTTTTACTATTTTTTCAGAGTTGGATGAGAATAAATTGGTTAGCAGAGCATAGATTGTAGTCTTTAATTAAAAGCATATGAACATTGACTTCTATGACATCAAAGCACTGCTGCATCAGAGTAAATAGCATTGGAATAGACGTATAGGAAGCTTTTTCGTATAGTACATATATTCTTTTTAATTGCTAATTAAATTGTTAGCTAATAGTTTTCTAGTCTCATATCCCATTAAGATCTCAATATATCAGTACCATTACTTAGTTGCTTAGTTACATAGTACATTATTCAAGGTTGCCTCAGTCTTCCAGCCTTCCGAGCTCAGTGAAATGAGGACCCCCCCATTGTTAGGGGTGTTAGGCTGACTCTGTAAACAGCTTAGAGAGGGCTGTAAAGCACTGTGAAGTGGTATATAAGTCTTAAGTGCTATTGCTATAGCTATTACATATGAAGCTACTCAATTGAGAACATTGTAGAGTCAAATGTAAATAGCAAGATGATTAGAGTACTCATGAAGGCATAGATCTAATAGACAGTCATGAGTTTTAGAGATTGAAATTAGATATTTGGTTCCAAACAAAATATTAATAGTTGAAGCTGATCCCCAATATAAGCCTGTTAGCAGCGCAAAGATCAAAACTGAGAATCTCCAGCCACCACTTTTCTATAGCAGGATTGTGCTCTTATTATTACTACCACTACTACAACACACAGTACTTTTTCTCCAGAGGGAATGTTGATTAAAAATAGCACAAATATAGTTGAGGAATAAGTCATTAACTGCCTATGGGCAAAGTGCACATTATGATATAACCAGAAGGAAGAAGAACAAACAATGTTACAAAGTTGTTTTTTTGTTTTTACTTATAACAGAATAGAGCAGGGGTCCCCAAACTTGGCAACTTTAAGACTTGTGTACTTCAACTCCCAGAATTCTCCAGCCAATATTGCTGGCTGGAGAATTCTGGAAGTTGGAGTCCAGAAGTCTTAAAGTTGCCAAATTTGAAGACCTCTGGAATAGAGAGAAAAGTAGGTTATAAAAGGCAGCAGTGTTGTTCTGCAATTTGGAGCTGGCTTAACACAGTGAACAAGCCACTGAGAAACAAATGCAGAAAAACAAAAATACAGATAATTAATTAATTATTTCCCTTTCTTTCTCAGAGTGATTTAACCAAGGACATTACTACCTCGGTTCTCCTTGTGAACAATAAACCAAACATGGTAACATTGGACTACACTGTGCAGGTCCCACATGAAGGCAATGATGGAGATTCAGATTTAAGGTATATTCTCTGTAGAATCCACAATTACTGTGTCTCCATTTTGATAACCAGGGTTAGCACAACTAACCAGTTGGCATAGGGATAGAGCAAACAGATGTCCTGGGCATGCATGCATGCATCCAATTTGTAGAGCTACTGATCTCTCTGGGCAGTGAATCTGGGCATCTAATAAAGATTAAAAAAAAAAAATTATCACAGATAATCTCCCAGTACCATAGGATAAATAATAATCTCACTCACATCAATAAAAAGAGCTCATCTACCAGCCTGACACAAATGCCTGAGAAACAGCTAGTTTTTTTTAATTACTTTGCACACTATACTGTACCTACCCATGAGATGGTCCCAGAAACCTGCTCATCTCTAAAGCCCTCAAATTAACAGGTATAAGTGACAGGGCCACTTTGCACATACCTAAGTCTATGAAACAGCATATATACATTCAATTTGAACCCTCATGTGAGTTAGTATTTTTTTATTTGTACTGATAGAAAGAGAGAGTAAGATTCCATCCATATGCTAATAATTGTTGATAAAAAGTATTCTATTTTCTTAATTAAAAACAATTTCAAAGTATAGTAATTTTGATTTGCAGCATGCTTTTTGAACAGAATCCTCAAAGGATCATGGACAAATCAATGTTCCTGAATTGGAAGTGATTTAAATGGAAAGGAGGAAAAGCCAAGTTCCTTACATTGCTTTTTCTCTGTATTAATATCTTAATGTTTCTGTTACTTAGCTATTAACACAAATTTTCTGTCTTTTATCAGTCAGTTCCGTCTTTCTTATTATCCTCATCGTCTGGAGCCTTTCACAGAACTATTGAAAAATGCATTTCAAGGCCAATGTGAACACACAGTCCTGGGGGACTTCCAGCCTTACACACTAGGCCAGAAGCCTGGCCCGTGCTATTTCATCCATGTAGTGAAGAGAACTGGCTGAGACCTAGTCAACGGACTACTTCAGCAGTCATACAGATGGGGTCTTTTCAATGGGTGGCAAGGTGTAGAACTTGTTGAAGCAGGAATAAATATGCAGAGGTACTACATGAACCAGAAAAGAATTTTTCCAAAGAGTCCAGTCTAATTAACCCACTATGAGGATTGAAATGCTCAATGGCACTGGAGGGAAGGAGGTGGTGGGATAAGATTGCTTTGCATCTCAGTCTCAGTTGCACATTTGGCTAAAATGTTCGTTGTTCTCTCTTGATACTTTCTTCCTCTTTTTGCCGGAAATGCCTTGCTAATTTACACCTATGTTAGACTAATGATTACAATGATGCAAGGTTTCTTTCAAGAGCTCGGAAGAAAGGAACGACTGGAACAAAAAACCTTATTTCATTCATTATTGTGCCTGGGGAATCAGTGCCCCTTCAGTTTAAGTTGGACTATACTCTTCACAGCTACTGCCTACACTAGCTTGAGCTGATGAGAACTGATGACTGGCGTGTGTTTCCAAAACCTTGTGAGATAACTTCAAAATAAATTTACTTCCTGCCTTCACACTATTACTGTTCATTGCAGGAAGCATGTCTGTGTTTGTGTCTTTTGCTGCTGCATCTGTAGAACAGGCCATAGAACAATGAAATTTATTTTTACAGTAATAGAAAAGACTTTTTTTTAAAGAGTTCCCTCATTAATAAAAGCAAAATTTCCATTTATTTTTGCACAGCTCAGTAGTGAATGGGAAGAGGTGGCAGAGATCTATGATTTTATTTTAGATTGACAGTTTTAATCTTAACATATGGAAGCTTGCCTAAATTCCAAATTTCTTGCTCTGATTTTCCAGAGGTTTCCAAAGGTTAGAAAATTCTCAAAACTACTTCGGAGAGAAGCCAACATGTAAAACCAGCTGTAGAAACTTATTACAATCATATTCTATCAATTGCTGCCCTCTAGAGCAAGAGTACTTAAAATCTGGCCACTACCGATTCTCTCAATTTTAAATCCAGAAAGAAACACACATACACATGTAATATGGTATTTCACATTTATGAGAAATGATAAATTCTCACTTAGTGAATTATTTAGCATTTTTTTTCCAGATAAAGCAAAACAGCCTTTATTTAAATATCTTTAAATACTTACAGTCATTTTCCCTCATAATTCAAAGGGTCAGGTTATTAGAGGGCCTAAGATTTCCCACCTGATGTTGATCACTTTATAGATGCAATGGTCCCGAGTATGAATGAAGATTAATTTGCAACACATCTGCGTATCTGAACACCAGTCTCAGGTTCATGCCTTGAACTCATTTTCCTAACTCATCTGAATCCACTAAATTGTGACTGAGTCATCGCTGTTTCTTTTAACAAGAACTATGTTCTCATGGCAGCTTTTATTCTGTACGTCTAAGGTTTTATGGATATTACTTTCTTGGTCATGTTTGTTTCAAATCAAGCAGAAAATTTCTGCTGGATCAATTTATATCTAAGTAGCTCCTTTTCAGAAACAGAAGGCTGTAACCTTGTTGCAGCTTGTACAAAATCATCCATGGTAAGGGTGAATTCTGAGCTTTCAGTATCCAGACCTGGAATAAAAGTAAAATGGTTTGGATTAAAATTAAAATTCTTTTGGACATACCACATAGTGTATGTTGCTCCTAGGCAAGATAATTAAAAATATCTCATGTATTTATTTATAAAACAATGCTGGTCTAACCATTGTTCCTTTGCTCATGCTTAAGTCAATTTATAGGTGTTGCTTCTTATCATATGACTTATTCACTCATGCCACTGAACAGGATATCAATTCACAGGTAAATCAGTATTTCCCTAAAAAAGCCAGTAACCTTTAAAACATGAGTAAAAACTTAACCTGCAGCACTACGATAGTAGTAATAGAAAAACAACATACAATAATGAAAGAGAACAAATATGCTACAGCTCAGAAATAATGGATATGATTCAATACATTCGTTCTTCAAAGCTTTAAAAATTAAAGTGTGTTGCCTGCTTCTACTTGCCAGCCTCCATGTGTACAAGAGAACCAATTACACATTCTCCTAATTTCTAGTAATAGTTTTCCAGCTTCTCTCAAGCATTTATTTGGAGATAAATCACAATCCAATTTTCTGGTTTACTATTGAACAATGGAGTTTTCTGTTCTATCAAAAAAACTAACTTGATTTATGTAGCTGCCCATCTCACAGCCACAACTTTGGGCAGCATTATAACCAGCAAGTAGAACAAAAATCCAAATGATAAATGTTTGAGATTGCAAAAAATTCCACATTCCAATTTATAATAAAACATTAGCCAGCCGAATTTAATGAACCTCCCAGCCTACACTCCATGGAGAATAACCAGGTCTTTAGTGTTATGTTAAAGCCTAACAGGATTGGAGACATCTGGATCTTTACACGGAATGCAAGCAAGAGCTTTGTAAAATACTTGCTCAGCTTTTAACCTGTGTCTATTATTTACGTACATACAAGTTTTAAGTTGAGCTAATTAACATTTGAGCCATCTAGCTTTGTTCCTTACCTTCTTCTATCCATTCCACTTTTCTTCTGATAGCAAACATCATGGCATCTGAGCAGAGTGCATACAAGTCTGCTCCTGTTAACTCTGCAGGGCATTTGTCTAGGACACTAAGGAGATTCACAGCCTGGTCCAGTTTAAACCTATCGCAAAAGGATATCGTCAAAGGTTTCAGCGTCATAGAAAAAAGAAATGCGGTCAGAATATAATCTTGGAAAGTGGGCAGAAATGTTTTTTAAAAACATGGTTTCATATGTATAATATTTTTTAAATGTTGTAGTTAAAATAATGTGCATTGAGTTAAAACTCATAAGCCAGAGCAGGCAGCATATAATGTTCATAAGTATCATTTATTCACAATCCTCAAGAACAAGTTTTAAGAGCATCATTTAACCCATACACGTAGGTTATGTGCATAGTGATATAAAATATATATTGAGGTTAGTATTATCCTCTTAGCAGATTTATCTTTAACAGATGAATATATAGTTCAATTATAATAATTAATAAAGATATGCATTTTTTCTTAAGAATTGTAACTAGTACTGTTATGCATTATAATAACCAAAAACAGGCACTTACTTTCTGGTGATGGCACTTAGTACTTGAAGCTGAGAATCTCGATCTTTATTTATCCCTACATAAACCAATTTATCAAATCTGCCAGGGATACAAAATTTTTTGTTGCAATTAAAATAAGGCAGGCAGCCATCTTCCATATAATGCACTCAGATCATACATCGATAACGTCACCTAACAATTTGTCCTTACATTGATTTACTGGTTTTTATTCAATATATTAGTATGAATTGTGCAACTTCATGTGCTTCAATTCTATAAAATCTTTGTGTGTATTAAACATGAAACAGAATTGCCATAAAACAATAAGATTCTCCATTTTCAGTACTCTTCCAGCATCACAAATGAATCTTTACAGATTCCTAATATAAACCAACCGAACTGCATCACCAAGAGTGTTTATATATTGTGTTAATAATTATTTATTTTAAACATTTATATATAGCCACACTTCTACCAATGGAACACAGGATTCCCAAAGTATCCCAGAGTTAACCTGTTCTTAGAAAAAACACCCACAATAGCAGTTTATTTTATTAACATATCCAGAAAATAATCAGTACAATTTCTCTAAAGGAAGCATTTCAATTTTTTGCCTTTTGAGGCAACTAAGATGCTGTGTTTGCAGATCTAAGAGGGTAGGAACGTTATCCCAACCCTAGGTTTTTTTCATAACAAAAGACACCAAAAGTATAATGAAAAAGGTAATTTGTTTCCTATGTTTATCTAGTTTTACCCAAAATACTCTTAAAAGATTCATGGTTGTAATAGCAGACAGAGGAAATTGTGATGTGAATCTTTACCTGCCTGGCCTGAGTAAAGCTGAATCCAGCAGATCAGGTCTGTTTGTAGCTCCAATAACAAATACATCTTGAGAAGAGTGAAGCCCATCCAGTTCCGCTAGCAACTGAGATACAACTCTACCAAGGGAAACATTTTAATATGCTGCCATCAAATCTTTGTGGATTCACTGAACTGGGTAACTCACTTAAAATAGCAGATACACAAATATCCTTTTAGGCATGTACCCAGCCAGGTTCAAAATATAATAGTAATAGATGTATACTATGAACGCATAAAATACCATACCTTCAAAAGCAATTCATACAGGCAAGATATATTGATAGGTATAAAGCATTGTACACCACCTATTTAATATACATCAAGGTATAAACACAAGATTACTACAATACAATGGTACAAATAATCCTCGCTTACTAATTGGGACAGGGAATTTCTGTTGTTAAGTAAAGCAGTTAGCTGAAACATGTGATAGCAGCAGTTAATGACAGCAGATTCGATAGTCCTATTTGCAATTGATAGGGGAGGACCTCAGGTTTCTGTCCTGCATGAACTCCCAGCTCCACCCCATGGCTCCTCTCTAGCAAGGTCCAGCAAGCTCCCTTCGGTAGACAAAGCCCAACTGACCTTCACCATCTTTGTCCCACTGTTGGGTCAAGGTACAGCACAGGAGTGCGACCATAGGACATATGTGGCAAGTAGAACAGAGTGGTGGAGCCTCATCTGCCAAAGGTAGCTTGCTGAGCCTGGTTGGGGAGGAGGCAGGGTGGTGGCATGAACACTGGCTCGCCAAGGCAAGCCAACTGTCAGCCAATTGCCAGCAGCTGCCAATTTCACCCAGTGAGCCACTGTCTGCATCATTACCCTTCCTTCTCCATTGGCTCCATCCTGCTGCCTCCTCCCTGGCTGGGCCAGGGAGGAGGCAGCTCCCTTGCCAGGCCCCCACTCTTAGCCCAGTTCTTGGGCCAGCAGTGAGAGGAAGAAGACAATAAAGGTCAGCTGGGGGATGGTGGAGTGTGGAAGGAGTAGGAGGTAGTGGTAGAATGCCAAGAGGACAGAATTGGGGGCAGATATGGGGGTAAGGGGAATTGAAGTACATGGTGTGGTCGTTTGCCAAATGTAGGCCAGTTGCCAAATGACCAAAAGTTTCATGATGTGACTATGGGGGTATTGCAACAGGCATAATGTCAAGGGTCTTAACTACCATTTGTTCAGCACTATCATAACTTCAGATGGTCATTGATGCATGGTGATTAAACAAGGACTATATGTAAAATAAAGTGACTCTGCAATCTCTGTGATTGGAGGAGGAACTAAGGACGTAAAAAGTGTATTCATTTGTTGCATATAGCCTTGGGACTCCAGGCTGCCACTGGCCTGTTCATAGGACATTATCCTAATAACCATCCCTGCACAAGTGGTCCCTTATTTTGCAATGTCCACATTCTCTTTCAAACAGCAACCAAAATTAACTTGAAATAATTTTGTTAATGTTTGGAGGTGAATTCAGAAATCCTGGAGATCAATATTTCTATGCATTAGATACCCAAAAAGTTGTGAGATGTGAACATGCGTTACAGCATTCTTACAAATGCCCAGCTTAAGAATTATCGTTAGGTATTACCTTACATGCATATATAATGTATGCACCATCCAATACTGATTGGAGAAAGGAAATTGGTTCAGAGTGCCGCTGTCTAGCTTTTAAAACTGGTTTCTGAAGAGCTAAACTTATTTCAGTGAAGCTTAAATATTTACAGGTTTTGTGATACTTATTATTTGCTGCTAAATCTGCTATTTGCTTTATTAAACAGGCTATAATGTAGGTATTAATTGCAACTCATTGGAGGCCAGCATTTGGTAGAAAGAAAGATGAATATATTTCAACATGTTTACCTGATCTAGAACTAAGTTCAGGTACAAAAGATATGGGCATAATGAAATAGATACCTCTGCACTTTTAGCATGTACAATTAAAGGGGTGGGGGGAGGAGGCAAGGACCACTTTTTATGCCTGCCCAGAACACTATACTGAGTACAGATAGGGAAATGTTTTGTGCATGGGTGAATGTTTTAACGTTTTCACAAAGCGAGTTAGGGAGACAGCTTGTAAAATCAGCATTGAGCAAGTCAAAACAGGAAGCTAAGACTTCATTATTAATAAGCAGTACCCACCTGTCCATCACACCCTGTGAATCTCCACTTCGTCCACGACTGGGTGCCAATGAATCAAGCTCATCAAAAAAGATAATGCAGGGAGCAGCTGCCCTAGCTCTGGCAAACACTGAGGAAAGACAAAGATAGTACTCAGGTTGCATATTCACATTAAAGCCAGTTACAAATATATTAATTATAAAAGATAAACTAGACTGCCACCCAGAGAGAGATGTACATTAGGAGCCATGCTGTGATTGTAAGCATGGGAAGATCAGACTTGGCCACAGAATGTCTGAAAAATAGAGCAACTTGTCTTTTTTGAACAGACATGGAGACAGGCCCTTCAATTGGCCCACCTCAGATGACTGATGGAACCAAAAGTGTTCCAAAGAGAGCTTGGGGTGTTCCCCAAAGATCTGAGGGGAAAGTTCAGCCAAGGTCCTATTTGTTGCATGGAACTGGCAGGTGTTTGCGGCCCTGGATCATATTGTGCCTATGTGGCCTATTCCTATGGGCCAATCATGGGATATGCCTTGTTTTACTGGGGGGCTCCAGGACATGAAATGCTAAAAAAGGATGTCTCAGCATCATTGGAGGAAGACTCAAACTGAATCAGACTAGACCTTGGTAAGAGCCATACTCACATGAAGATACATTAATATTTCTCCACCTTATTACATCCATTGATAGCCAACCACCAGCTGTGCTTAGAGTGACTCAGTCCCTATTGGGTAGGCAAGGCCCCTTGGAACATCTGCTGAGTCACTGTGAGGATTATTGATCACATTTTTTAATAACTTGTAGCAGAGATGGAATGGAGGTGATACATCCATCCTTGTGCTCCTTGACCTCCAAGCAGCTTTTAATACAATTAACCACAGTATTCTTCTAAGACAGTTTTATGGGTTGGGGATTGGTAGCACTATTTTATGGTCATTCTTTTCCTTTCTCTAGACTCTGTTCCAATCATTGTTGGCTGAGTTCACTTCCCAGGCACCTTCTGGGTTGGGTTCCACAGGGTTTCACATCCTCTCTCTTTTTACATGAAACCACTGAGTAAAGTAATCTGCTAATTTGGAAGTATCAGTACACGAAATATAACTAATTGTATCTTTCAGTCCCAGGCTTGACAAATGAGGCTGTTGAGATTCTGTCCTGGTGCCTGGAGACTGCAGATTTAGATAGGGAGGAACTGTCTTTGACTAAATTCTATGAAGACTGACTGGCTATGGGTGTTTGGGCCACCCAAATCTCAGAATATTCCATCTTTGACCTTGAATGTGGTAGTACTTCCCCTTTCAATCTTGGTGTGCAATCATAGAATCTTCCTGGTCTCCCAACTTCTGCTTGAAGAGCAGGTAGCAGTTACCATCATGAAGGCCATTTTTTATCTGGTGCATCAATTGTGCCCTTTCCTTAATTGGGAGTTTTCTCAGGCACACTGATGTCCTAATCACCTCATGGCTTGAATACTGCAATACAACCTACATAAGGCTGCCCTTGAAGAGCATCCAGAAGTTTCAACTAGTCTGGAATGCAATAGCGCAAGTTTGATGGGCATGTGTCAGTATATGTGTAATAGTATGTGGAAATGACCTTGAAGGAGGAGGGGAAGAGATGCTGCTTAGAGAATGGTCAGACAAGGGAAAGAGCCTGCAGTTGCTTAATGATCAGAGAAGGATCCACCCTAATTGGTAAGGCTATAAAAAGATCCTGCAAGAGATTTGTATTCTCAGACCTGCAGGATTCTGTTAATGTAATTTTACAATAAAGTAGAATTAGCGTATCTTGTCATATTTTCTGTCTGGTTTATCTGGAGGGCTGGCATCAATCTTGAAAGTCTGAAGGTCCAAATCTCCCCTCTTCATTTTTTATACCACTGAGAGCAAATGCATCAAGGACAAATTCCTTGTGTGTCCAATCACACTTGGCTCATAAAGAATTCTATTCTATTCTATTCTATTCTATTCTATTCTATTCTATTCTATTCTATTCTATTCTATTCTATTCTATTCTACGCTACGCTATGCTACGCTACGCTACGCTATTCCTGTTCCTATTCTATTCTATTCAATGGAGTGTGTGTGTTTCTTCCTAAATTTCTTTCTCTGACCATTAAGCAATTGCGGGCTCCTCCTCTTCTTTTTGGACCATTCCCTAGGCAACATTGCTTCCCCTCGCTCCTCAAGATCATTCCCATATACCATTACAGTATGTCCATGTATGTCATGTCCTTGTGCCTGACTCCATTGCAATGCAAGCTGCTACAGGCACTCACATGCTCCACATCCCTGCCAGCTATTCCTCCTAGGATCGCTGCACCTTGTCAAAGTCTGCGACTAATGAGCAAGCAGCAATACGCTGAACTTACTAACAGGATTTGACCACAGCTGTTGATACACAGCAGAGAGAGTATTTAAACTGCAAACAAACTAAGATCTTTTGCTAGAAGCAACTCCAGCATCTGGCTTGCCTATTGTCACACTTGGAATCTACTTCTTTCCCACCCTGGCTTGTTACTAACCATGACCCCTTGAGCTCATAAATTTTCATCTTATTCCCATTTCTATTCTATTCTACTGTTACTAGTAATCTGCATTAAAAAGTACACTAGCTAAACATTGTTTTCTATAAAATAAAATGTTTATTGATTCTTCTTGAACAGTCTTGAAATCTATTTCCCCATCTAAAAAAACTACTCTTTGCTGACTTGCCGGAGTATAGAATGTGATCTACTCTATAAGTATCAAACTGCTGGGAAAGACTGCTATAGTTCCAAAATTAGGATATGTATACACACTTGCAAGATTATATATATACATAAATGCAATAGCCACAAAGATATGGACATTGTTTCAGGTTGGAATGATTTGCAAGAATTATTTTCTATGTTAGCCTGGCTATAAAGGAAGCTTCCCTACAGAGCTAAGCCCTCCATGTAAACACTATGGCTTCACACTTACCTTCACGAACATTTTCTTCACTCTGCCCAACATACATGCTAATAAGTTCAGGGCCCTTTACACTGAAATGAAAAAATACAGGGTTAGTTATTCCATCAGTGTAATTTCCAAACTCTCCCGACCACTTGTATCACAAAACCCACCTGAGGAAAGTCATAGTGCACTCTGTCGCTACTGCTTTAGCTAGCAATGTCTTCCCTGTCCCAGGAGGACCATAGAGCAGAAGGCCAGAGCGGTGAAGGCCTAAAGACAATAACTCTGGGTGTTCCAATGGAAGCTGAATGGTGTCCAGAATTTCCTTTTTCACGTTCTGAAGCCCTCCAATATCTTGCCAGAAGACAGAGGGAATCTGCAGGAGCCAAAAGTCTTAAAACTTGCCAATGTTATTATATACCCAACCCCAAATTGAATGTTATGATGCCTTCAAAGATCACAAGACACTAATTTTATTTTTACAGAATCATAACTATTGCACACTACCCTATCTCTGCTTCTGAAAGATGCCTCAAGATCTCCGAAGAGTAGTGTTCACATGAAACGTCTCATATTGTGGCTTTTATATCCTATTCCTTATTGTTACCAGCAATTCTCTTAAAATCAAAAAGTAAAGCAAATTTTAATAAAAAGTGTTGGAAAATTTATAGATAGAGGTTAATTTATTGTTTCCTATACTTTATAGCAAATTGCCTATTATTCCTGTACTTGTATTCTTCATTTGATTTTTTAAATGTATGGTAGGCTATTGTATTGATTAAATTGCTTTTTTTTTGGCTCTTTGCAACTATAACTCTAAAGTTTTATAAATATGTAACTGAAGCCAAAAGCCCCCTGGTTTCTCTTTATTTTGACAACTACTGTACTCTGTTTATTACAACTATTCATCAAAACAGGATGGAATGTAAGCTTTGGTATGTTTCTTATATTTATTAGAGGGTCATACCTTGCCTTGTACTTATTAAGAGTCATACCTTTGGGGCTCCTACTGCCTGTGAATGAGCATCATGAAGTTTATCTAGTGCAACACTGAAATCTTCTGCTAGAAGAGGGAAACCAGCAGCATAAAAATCATATTCTTCCTCTTCATTTGGTCCCCCTGGGAAGCTGCTGAAGAAGGCATAGAAAGTGTCAGCAGTCCTAATGTTGCCCAAGATGTCTCAAAGGAGGTTTTCCAAAAGGCAGCTGGACTTTCTTGTGTGTTTTTTTTTCTTTGAAAACGTTTTCAAAGGAAAAAACCCAAGAAAATACAGCTTTGGTTCAACCATGGACCTCAAAAGTAAAGTTCTACATTTAGGCAAGGAAAACACAATGCACAGGTACAGCATATGTGGTGCGTTGCTCAACAATAGTAACTGTGAGAGGGATCTTGGAGTCCTAGTGGACAACCATTTAAATATGAGCCAGCAGTGTGCAGCAGCTGCCA
>JANHGD010008685.1:15299-26628 GCA_027560375.1 Imantodes cenchoa | reverse complement strand
GCTGCTGCTCTCTTTAGAAATGGGATGTTTTCCTTCCTTTTAATTCTTCTTTGTTCCTGATCTAGTTAATTGTGAGCGTTGCCCTGAAGCAGCTGCTTTCTAAAGGCATGTTTTATATTGGTGTGTGTTAATCGGGACTTTTTTAAAATGCCGCAGGACGCGGGACAAATTGTTAGAAATCAGGACTGTCCCACCAAAAGCAGGATGTCTGGTCACCTTATGGAAGAGGTCACAGTGCTTCAAAAGCAGCTCCATCCATCTATCCATGTATATGTTGAAACAAACAAGCTCAGCTAAAGTTCACTGGATTGCAAGTCCAAAATTTGAAACAACTTGATTGAAAAATTAAACAAGTTTCTCCAGGAGTGAGTTGCCTGGTCATAACAATTAGGATGGATAAAACAGATGATTCATAATCTAAAGGGTTGCTTTATTCTGTTACCATTTTAATCTGTATTGCTTTTTAAATGGATATTTGTTTTCTGGTTAAATGGATCTCTTATATGCACATTTTTCACATACATTTACAAATATTTTTCTCTAAGAATTGTGTTGCCATATTTGGAGAAATGAATAATTTATAGAAAAAAGCTATAGTAATCTGGGAAATGTGAATTTTCTTAGCTATAGATGCAAATGTAACAAAGTTGTTCCATATTTATAACAAATAAACAGAAGATATAATAATTCAAATGTATAAACTCAGAAATATTGTTTTCTGCTAAATGACTTTGTAGAGCTGTTTTACTCATTTTGTCTTGGTTATGACATGCCCCTTTTCATCCAGGCCCCATTAATTACAAGCATAAATCATAAACCTGCATAGATCTCACCTCATCCTGTAAAAAATGTACTAAACAGGTTGCACACGTAGGCATGATAGCTTTGAGACTAAGTAAATATCCAAGGAAATAAAAGAGACATATGAAATCTGGGGAATGGGCAATATCAAATTACTGAAGAAAATCCAAATTAAGCTCCCTCACACCATCCACCTTATCGCATTAGAATCCAAATTAAAATGTAATTTAGAAGGAGTCCAAATTAAAAAAGCTCACTTAATTCCTTCAATTTGCGGAACAATTCCATGTCATTAGGCAACTAATTTCTACCTGTCAAATACAGAATGAAAGGGGTTCCTCTCAGGAGGAAACTTTTTATTTGAAGTAATTAGACACGAGGAATCTAGGTGGATGCCTGTGTTCTGATTGTTAGCTTGGTTTAAGCCAAGAATAAATGAAAATCAAATGTTAGCTTCAAGTATTCCATAGAAAGTTCAACTATAGTTGAGATGTTTCAAAATTAAGTAACAACATGGCTTGCTATTTTTATTTGGGAATCAAAAAATTTACCTGAGTGAAATTCCAGTAATTTGTGTTAATCTGTTATTCTAATGAGTTCTAAGAATCAATATGAAGAGATTTTGATTACATTTAGAAGATAAGAGCCAAGAGAGTACAAGTAATGAAGACCATCATGGTTATAATAAACATGGAACAATAGCACTCTATAGGCAACACAGAATAGCTTCTTTCCCGGTTCTCTTTAATTAGCTCTTCAGTTTATCTATTTGCTCCTCTCCCAAGAGCATGCACTACATTTTATAAAGAGGGAGAGACAGATTCACTAATCCAAAATGAAACATTACACTTGTCAGTTAAAATCCCTTGTCCTTTATTTTCTAAAATACCACCATTTCAGAAGCACAGGACTCCTATTTATTATTCACATTTTACAGTGACATGCAAATATAGATATATAGCCTAAGGGGCATGGATTGATGTTTCTGTGTCCTATCTGTTCTGAATTAGTTATAGCACAGTTGGCAACTGAAAGTAAAATAAAAATAAGTTCTTTACAAATATTCAGAAATTGATTAGATTGCAAGTAATGAAGTGAAAAGTGGCATTGTTTCCACAATCTCACAAAATCCCATATAAAAACCCAAGAGCCCCTAGATTTTGATATCTCACAAGATGTCAATAATTCAAAAGTTTCAGTTTTAAATGTTTTGAGGGTATAATGCTCATTTTGAATGTGGAAGAGCTGCTAGCTGTTTCATCAGATGTTTTCAAGTTATAACTTTATCTCATATTCTAAATAATATCATCATAAGTTCCCATAATAAGGGATTTGAGAGAGAGATCAACCAGGTTCTGTTTGCTTACCACAGACTTCAACAACAGTGATATATATTGTACTGCCTTCAGACACTAGCCTTTTGGAATAAAATATATGTGATCAATCTGCTACTATTTCCCAGAACCTCTAATAATACTAATGGAATTTCTCCTGGCCTTAGTGATTCTTCAAGAACCACAAGATACTGAAGCAGGCAACACTAGAATCTAAATTCTGAAATGTTGAAAAACAAACAAACCCCAATGGGATCACAGTGAAGAACAGTGCTCTTAATTGTTATAACTAACTTTAATAGAAGAATGTGAACTTTCTGAAGATCAATTTATTCCAGAAGAGCTTATTTAGAAGGAAAGTGATCTGGTCCAAAAAACCATGGGTTTTAAAGTTTGAGTGTTCCTTACACTATAGCTCAGGGGTCTCCAACCTTGGCAACTTTAAGACTTGAGGACTTCAACTGCCAGAATTCTAGGAGTTGAAGTCCCCAAGTCTTAAAGTTGCCAAGGTTGGAGACTCCTGCTATAGCCTATGTAGGAACAGTAAAGCAACATTAAAAACGCTAAAATAGCTGCTTTGTGAGAATACTTTTTTTTTGGAAGAAATGTAGCTTATACCTTCAAGAAATGTTTTCAGGGTAAGATAGTTGAAAGGAGTTTCAAGTGCAACCAAATCTCTGAAAGTATTTTGGATTTTATGAATATCAAATATAGACTTATTATGAAATTTGGATTTTGATACAATCAATATCTCTTTTGTTGAGTTCAGTGATGTTTAAGGTAAGTTTGTATAATTGAAATGGGCACCTACAGCCCTTTAGATTTTGCTGAACTGTATAGTAAGTTCCAGAAAATAAAGTCTACAAGTGCAAAGTTTAATAATATTTGCAATGATTGTGTAGTAGCATTTGCATTAGGCATGATGTCTAATGCATACCATTGCTTGGCCCTACTCTAATAGTCTTAAATTACTGTATAGCTAGGATGGAAGGAAAGAAAGACTCACATTATAATAAAAGGTAATCTTTTTATTAAAGTTACAAGAAATCATTTTTAGATAATTATGGACTCAACCATTCATACTTTCTCAGTTAAAAGAAGTACTGGAAATGAAGAAAGGAATGTAATTAAAAAAAGAAGATTAAAACTGTTACATGATTACTAGTGAGTAATACTGTATATAATGGGATTTACTTTTGACTAGACATATAAAGGATTTCACTTCTAATGATAGCAGTACTGCTGGATTACTGTAAAAAGCAGGTAGACAAAGATACAATGTAATTGAGTCTCAGATAAGAATATACAGAACAGAATGTGCACCTCCATTATACAGCAGCATAGATACTTCTGTCACATAAATAGCCAGTAGAATCTTTCCTCATCAAAAACTGTGGATATCAATATAAGAGATATTTGTAGGTCACAGTTAAAATATACAATCCTTGCACTGATGTGCTAGTCCCAGGACTGATGATATTACCTAGTTTAGTAATAAAACAACTAAGCTCAGAGGGCACCAAGGACCCCACAGGACTGGGCTGAGAGTAATTGGCCCAAGATCACCTAGTTGACTTTCATGGATAAGAGAGGACTTACAGTCTCCCACTTTCTAGTCTGGTTCATTAACCAGTAGACCAAAACCATACATTCTATAGGTGAAAGCATCACATTTTCTCTATAATTACAGACAATACATGTGTTCAGTTCCTATAGTCTGACCCGCACTTGTTAATATTCCTGTATCATACAATATATCTATCTATAATGTTTAGTACGTCAGCTTGAGACATAACCATGTCATACATGACCATGACATACAGTAGAGATAAATTATATGAGTTTACATTTGTATTTGTTTGTTTTATTCTTTAGTTGTGTATCCCATCTTTTTTTTCTGGGGGGAAAATAGTATTTATAGCCCTTCCATCTCCAGATTTCCCCTGAAAAAATAACTCTAAGAGATGATTTGAGCTGAGAGCTGGGATTATATTTCTATGGCTAGCATGCCCTTGACCTTCAGATCATAGTACAGCAAAGGCAGGTTGCAACTTCTGTCATATTTATGGTTTATTCCTTAAACTTCAACCAGTGGTGGGTTCCTATTTACCTTGCTGCTGGTTTGCTTCCTCCCAGGCCGCGTGGGTGTGCCTCATGTGTGTGCATATGCTTTGCATGCGCGTGCATGCGCAGTGCCAAAAAATCTGGGGGGAAAAGCCGAAAACAAGATGGTGACCGCATGCACAATGCCAGAAACTCAGCTTTTGTGCATGCTCAGAAGAAGGAAAAATTAAACTTTTTTTAAAAAAAGATGGTGGTGCCTACAGACTGGCACCAACCAAACCGATTCGGTGATGTCATCGTGACATCACAGCAGGTTGCTACCGGTTCGCCCAAACCAATCCGAACTGGGAGGAACCCACCCCTGACTTCAACATTTATCTGTAATCATGTGCAATTATGAAATATTTAAAAAAGTAAATAAAAATTATGCACTGATATAAATTTAAAACTCACTACCTTCATTCCTTGCAATTAATCAACAGCCTTCTAGATACTAATCAACTGTTCACAAGCCAAACATCCCTTTATTATGTATTTATTTATTTTGTCCCACTCAATAGCATCCTTTGTAGCACCCAAGCTTGAATTGCGTTGTAAAGACACTTTGGTCTCTGCTCAGCCCTGCAATGGAAAACCTTCCATCAAGTTAAAAATTTGCCATTTGAAAAGCCCAAGTGGCCCAACAGTTTCAAAAAACAGAGTGTGCACTTCAATCACAAGATATAGAAATCTTAATCTAGATCTAAGCCAATTATTCAGAAATTTGATTTTAAAAAATTCTAGTTTTGGAGTTCTTCTTTACCATTTTCCTTTTTCATTCATTTGAGATACCATGTTACTTTTTCAAGTATCCTTTCTCTTAATTGCAGCCATTCTGTGCAGATAATCTCAGAATTCCAACTTCCCTGCAATTACTAAACAATATTCACTTGCTTGTTCCTTTGTGAATGCAGATCTATTCTTGCCCATGAAACATATAAGCACCTAGGGAGATGACAACATCTGAAGAAAATGATCAACTGCTAAAGTAGTCAGAAGTAATAGTTAGAACTTTGTTCATATAATTTATATTGACAAACTTTTTCTTGATCTGAGAGTAGCTCATGTACATTTATCACCGACAGCTGCAAACTGAATAAACATCCATTTATCCTTCCTGTTTTTTCCCCCTTCCTTGACAGGAAAATAATAGGATGGAACTTTTGGCTCTTTGCAGAATTTGTGAGCCTAGTATTACTACACATGATAAGAATTGCATTTAAAGTACAGGTATAAATGGGAACATCCTTCTAAAAAGTAAATTCAGCAATTTCTTAAAGTCAACAACTGCAAAAAAGAAAAAGGTCAGGAAAGGTATTTCTTTACTTCTCTGATTCCATCAGAGATACCATTTTTAATCTTGATATTCAGAATTTACTAGAACTGATTTCCATGCGCATATAAATGAATTTCTAGATTTAAACTTTTGAATAATTTCTCTACAGAAAGTTTGAAAATGTTTCTGAATGTGTCTTTTTCTTCTTAAATTTAATAGATCTTTACTAATCATTTCAATCTCCTGTGTAATTGTTTATGGTTAAAAAAATCCTCATAAAAATGCATAGGTGAAGTTTGTGACATATGTAAAGGAAATTTCCAAATAACCCATCCATAACTAAATGTAGATTTATTTCTTTAAATAAAATTAATCATGTACAAAATAAAATACAATAAAATCATACACATGATTTATTTCATATCAGATGGTTTAAAAAAATAAAACACATTTTCCTGTTCTTTGGAAGAGTTTACATAATCAAAGACTGCAATAAATCAATTTCCCTCATCTTTTTAAAGAATATATTAAATTTGTTGTTCTCTTAAATTAAAGATTAGAGTAGGATTCTATTTTAATTGTATACCATTTACAAACTCTTCCTTTACTGATGTTCAGAATAGCATTCTCATCTATGTCTGAGGCAAGTTTATTGAATTCTACCATAGATGAAGGCATTTTGTAAGCCTAAGTGATACTATAAGAGTATGAAATAAAATAATACAGGGAATAGGATATTTTTGAATGCTAGCAAACAGGTGCAAGTAAACAGGATCAGGAGTTTAGTTCAAATCACTTCAAGTTTATTACATGCTACCTATACAGAAATATCAGTTCTATTAATGGTCAAGGCAAACTGATGCTAGATAAGAGTCGATGGAATTCAAGGGAGACTGAACTTAGATCTCTTGTGGGAACATAGCAACTCCTAACTGATGATGCATTTCAGCCTCAGGCTCATTCTGGTCAACTCTTACAAACATGGTCAGTGAGGCTACTTGCCTATAACCCTGAGTTAATCTTCTCTTTCTCTCTGCATTTACTACTACCAGGGTTTGTTGAAAATTCTGAAGGAAATAACTCCAGCAAATCATTGTTTATCATCACCATCACCATCCAATTTGAATTGGAAACAATTTCCATCCCTAAGCGGTACAGTCAGTGACCGCATGCTTTATGAATGCATCATTTAACAATGAAAATTCTGGTCTCAATTACCATCATTAAATGAGGACTTACCTATAGTTTTCCTGACCATGATGCAATAATATGGCTGCTCTTTGTAGTGGATGACTGATAAACCTCTGAAGGTGAAGAAGAACAAAAGTATTGTCAAATAATCCTTTAGAGTTCTTTTTTAAAGCAATGTTTCCTTCAACAAGTTTATTATTCCTATTTATTTATTTATTATTGTTATTCCTACAATTACCCAGCTAGCATGAAAAGCTGAAGTCCACATATCTTAAAATTGCCAGTGTTAGGAATGCTGTTCTTGTCATGCCCCAGAATATAACTTTTATATACTGTTGTTGCTCTCTAGCCCCATCAAGTGGCTCGAGAGACAAATACTATGTATATTGTTTGAAGCTGACCCCACCCCATTACCCATCAGCCCGCACTGTCAAAACAAGTGCATGCTGGAAAGCCAGATTCCATTTTCTTTATCATTTGGAGAAGGCAAAGGCACAAAGAAGAATCCCTCTTAATCTGTGGCACATGGTCATCCAAGGACAAACCCACATCCCACATACACAGCTGGTGAGATTTAAATTGCTTGTATTAATTATTATGATTAACAGTAACTCAATAATGTCTACCTTGTATTTGGTTCTCATTGTATGTATCCCTATTTTCCCCAGTTTCACTATATCCTGTTCTTTCAATAAAGCATTCAGATCTACACAGACAGTCTGTTTTATTGGACAGTTTTATTGGTGGGTTTAGCTGCATGTCGAGCTATACAGAA
Organism: Imantodes cenchoa; assembly: GCA_027560375.1. NCBI lineage: Eukaryota > Metazoa > Chordata > Lepidosauria > Squamata > Dipsadidae > Imantodes > Imantodes cenchoa. The sequence continues at coordinate 19,148 of JANHGD010008685.1, read as the reverse complement.
ACTAACATGTAGTGGGGACAGAACAGTTCTAAAGTAAGATATTTTGGTTAGGAGTCATCTGCTTTCTTCTTTCTTTCTGTCAGTAAATTAAAACATACATTTCAAGAAAAGACAGTGACTTCCATTTTCCCTACTTATTCTCACTGAAAAATGCACATCTCAACATGAGTAATATTTATTATAATCTGCTCTAAAAACTAAAATGCCTCCTTATAAAAAAAATGAAAAAATGAAAAGCCCCAAAGAATTTTAAAATATCACTATTATCAGCATCTGCTATTTTGCTTGATGTATAATTCACTGTATAGCTTTTAAAGCTGTACTTTGCAATGGCATCATAGCAAAGGTTCATGTTCCAAACATGGAAGAAAGTATTTCAATTTACACAAATTTATTTTTCTTTTTTTTCCTATCAGCTTAATGTTTGGATACAGAATTAAAAAATCATTTTATTATATTTATTCAGACCAAAATTTAATCATGCCAAAATTAATGATCTAAAATGATCCAGCAATTATGTTAAAGGCGGCAGTCATGCACATCAGGTGATAAGGATGCCAGGGATTAAGCTACACATAAATTCGCTCATACAGGAAAAGGTCAGTGGCTGAGATTACCGAAATTTGATTAGATATAGGACCTCGTGCTTAAAATCAATGTTTCCTTGACTTTGGCATTTCTGCTCTGAGTCAGACACTCTCCTGGGGCCTTGGCTTTAATCACGGCATGTAGCAATGTAACATCTCTTCCAGAGCACAAAGATAGCTAGAAATTAGAAAGGATTTACAGGTCAAAGCAGAGTAACTTCAGCAATTGGTACAAGTGAAGTAGACTGCAAACCTGAAGGGGAAGTTGGTAGTTGCAATTGTGAAGACAAAGCAGCTATCAGGATGGTTAAAAGCCATGGAAAAGCTAAAAGAAAGGCTAGTGATTTTTACAGCTCTCAAATTGTTTTCAAGAACCCTCTAATCAAAATGGCTAACTCTCTCCGTCTCCCTCCCTGGACTCTGTATGGACTTCCGACCATGGCTACAAAGTGATAACAAAAATGGAATTTGAGATAATAATTTAGTGGTACGATTTTTTTAAAAAAAGATCCAAAGTAGGATTTAAACATACAACCTTCCTAGAATGTGAAACTAATAGATAAGGGAAAATAATAAAAGTTCCTTAACAACTTAATTCGTCTCTCTCTGTTGGTTTGAGCTGAACATCTGCTCTAAAAGATGTTTAGTTTTATTCATTCTCCTCATCAATTAAGTCCAACTCCTGCTCCCTGCTCCTGCCTGCCCCATATCAGCATTTCAGTTGACAGCAGTGAGACAAAAAAGAAAAGAAAGAAAGAAAATACAGGATCCTAAAAATGCTGAAAATGGCTTTCCTTTTTCTGCTTTGTGGATTAAAGAGTTTTAAAATCTGCTGCATGGTGGGTAAAAATCTTTTGATTAATTGGTGCCAGATTTTTTTAAAAAATATTACTGAATTAACAAGACAATTTTAATTGTTAAAGTGGTAATGTTAGGCATTATTACTTAGTGCTTAAAATGTACTAAGAAAGAGCATCCATTATAAGCGGTGTCTTTATGTCAACAAAACACATATATCTCTGTCTTCTTGGCTGTCAGTGAGCTGTTGCACCACAACGCCACACCTTTAATATCCTTTCCTCTGAATTCAATTTCATTTCTTCATCTTATATTATATAGTGTGATCTTCCTATTTCACTCTGAAGGCTCCTTCCCCACCCCCACCCTGATTCCACTTTGGCTGCCAAAGCGGAATCAGGGTGACCTTAATTCATTTTATGACTTAATCTTTGCCCTTAATTCATTTTGTGACTTAATCTCCTTATTTTCTTCTGGCAATGCTAACTATTAATACTGGGCCTCCAGATTCCTAAAATCCGAATTATTTTCTTGCTTCTCAGGGGAGACAAAACTGCATCAGTTTTTCTCATTTTCCCAATTTCATTGCAACTTACTTTATTTATTTATTTATTTATTTATTTATTTATTTATTTATTTATTTATTTATTTATTTATTTATTTATTTATTTATGAGACTTATATACCACCTTAAAGTGCAAGCACTCTTTATTTTATATAGCTACTCATTTCAACATGGGTCTCTGGTGGCAAACAATAATGAACCAATAAAAACAATTACAATATCATACAAAAATAAACATATTTGGCAACTGAGAAAAACGATCAGTGTAGATATGAATACAGCTAGGAAATGAGACCCTTCACACACTTGGGGTTCCAGGTCTCACCAGGTTTTCAAGCCCTTAGAAAAAGTCAACTGGACCATCAGGTAACCCAATCCTAAGCCATGAAGGGCTTTAAAGCTCACAACCAGCATTTTGAATTGTGTCAGAATCAATGCAGCTCACACATTAATGGTATTACATATATTGAACGCCTGACATGCTTTATTATCTGTGCAGTCACATTTCATACCAGTTGAAGCTTCCAAAACAGGGGGGAAAGGGCAGCGCCATGTAGAGCATGTTGCAGTAATCCAGAGAAGACGACATAAAATTATAAAATATTTTATAATATTAAAAATATTAGTTTAAAATATTAGTTTAATATTAGTGCAAAATGTCGTAAAATATTTCCCATGGTCAACTACTGATATATGGTTATGCTATATAGCTCAGCGTGGGTTACTTTCAAGACAGATACATCTCTAAAATAAACTCCCTGAATTTTAAAGATTTTTTTCAGAACATTAGAAGCTCCGCTATTGTTGAAGGTATTAAGGAGTCTGATAAGGAAATATCTCTCAAATGATGGCCCAGTGGATCACAGGTTGTATAGTCCCTAGATAAGGTATAAAACTGCATAATGTCAGCGTATTGATGTAACCATTTCACAGAACTGCAAACTACAAAATTTCCCCTGAGGTTTGTTGAGGCTCGGAGAACAAGATAGTTTCACATATCCCTTATTACTTCCTTCTCTAGTCTTTTCCCAAGGGAAGATCCAAACTATTGCTGAATGCGCCATCTCTCAGCTAGGAGGCCCAGAACAACATGGTCCCTATTTATACAGACATTTTGTCCTTCTGATGAAGAGAAAAAGTGTCTCTTGAAAAATCACACAGGATTCAGACAAACATTATTTCTTTGTTTTGGGTATCACCATTTTCCTCCACCCTGCATTGCAGATGCCTTTTATATTGCATTGCATATTCATTCTGGTCTGCTTTAACAGATCTTTAGCAAAATTATTTTAATAACTATATTGTACTTCTTGACATTTTGCCTGGGTGGCTCATTTAAATTATCTCGTATTCTTTGGGAAGAATGTGATGGCAATTCTGTCACTTCAAACTTAAAGTCATTTAACATGAGACTCCATCTGGAAATTCAAAAAACTTTAATACTATTGATGGGTATATATGCAACAGAATTTTAAAAGAAACCCCTGCTGTTTTATAAAAGAATAATTATCAGAGCTCTTTAGGGAATGTCATGATAGTGCCATTGACAGAAAATTGTAATATAGATCAGACCTCAGAGGAGGAATAGCTCTAACAGAGGCTAATTTAGGATGACTTGCATGGGAAATCTAGGCCTAGAAATTCATTAAGGGGCCAATCTGCCGATTTCATTTTTTCCTGTTATTGAGTTTTCCAATTTTTATTTGGTTCCATCCCATTTCTCTGTTAGTTTGCAAACGCTGTGAAAATTTATGTTCATTTCTTCTAATATATTATTTATTAATTGTACTTATTCAAATTTTTAAAAAAACACCAAAGACACACATATAAACTGGGTGAAACCACACTCAATAGCAGCGACTGCGAGAGGGATCTTGGAGTCTTAGTGGACAACCAACT
>JANHGD010008682.1:41648-52331 GCA_027560375.1 Imantodes cenchoa | reverse complement strand
CCGGTTCTCCGAACTACTCAAAATTTCCGCTACCGGTTCTCCAGAACCTGTCGGAACCTGCTGGATTTCACCCCTGAAAGTAACCCTCTGTGCTGTTTATCTTCTCCTGGTGTTTTCTTGAGTTTTATTTGCCAGGGAGGGAAAAGAAAAATATACACTTTGTCACTTGAAAGTTTCCCAGTGGAAAGAAGAGCAGCAAATAATAGTTGTACAGCTCACAGATTCAGAACTTTTTAAGTTTTGTTCAGTATGATTGTTTCAAACATATTGTTGTTGAAAGCTCTGTGAGATCCGAATAATTAGTAATGAAAGGATTCCACACATTCTGTTTTGTCATCCTCCACAAAACAGAATGTTTTGCTACTTATTTTGTAAGAATGCTACTTACAAAATAAAACCAGTAAAAATAAATAAAAACATATAATTATATTACCAGTATTTTTAAAAAAATCTGTGGGAAATGCCTACATCTGAAAAAATATTACATAATAACTCAACTACTCACTCTGTTGCAAGGTCTGAAGACAGAACCAAATTTTAAGTTCTCATTTAACCATGGCCAGGATACAAATTTCTGGGGGAATTGTACACCAGTGGGCAGGTACCATTATTGTCCACTCCACTAGGTTGACCAGACCTTGAAATTAATTCCACAGGAAAGGTAAAACTGCTTTCATTGTGTTTGGCTCAATATCAGAATCTTACAAGTCTGATTGTAATTTGTTTATTTATTTAATTTATTAAACTTTATATGGCTGCCCAACTCACTCTCAGTGACTCTAGGTGGGTTATAAGAATAAATCTCCTTCTCCATCTTATATTTCAATGAATTAGGAGGGTATCTGCCAAAAGTAGGTATCTCCCGTTTTGAACTTAAACATGTTTCAGCTCTAGGCAACAGATCCTGCATATCTCCATCAATATCATCATCCCTATCCTCCTCAAAAGTAGAGAAGACCTGCTTCCTGGGTCCCACCAGTTGATATTGCTTACTTTATGAGGCTCAGAGCATGCCAACTCTGTCAGATCATGTGAGATGAGAAGAAAGAATGAGAAACAGGGAGTCCCTCAGATAACCAGGCTCTATGCTGTCAAGGAATTGATAGGTTGAATTGCACCTAGAAGTCTAATGGAACAGGTGTCACATGGGTCTGCTGAAGCATACCTATAACTGCCAGTGCCCCCACTTTCTGGACTACTTTAGCTTTCAAGTGATCTTCAAGAAATGCATGAGGTAATAAACTAAATGACTAAATAAATTTGTGCAAAGGCCTTCTTAGCCACAGCTGCCACTCATGTAAGAGTTGAAAGTACACATGACCTTAAATTGGGCAGAAGTCCTGAAGAGGCAAATATAATACCATACATGACCAAAGATGGAACCAGTCCAAAACTGGGAGGCCAAAATATTCATAGCCACTTAGTCTTGCCTACATCTGTTCCATCCCATGTAATATAGTTTGCTTTGTTTGACCTAGTTCAGTAGGTGAATTCAGTCATTATCATTTGCAAAGCATGGTTTATGGCTTCATTTGCGTAAGCCATCATGCCAGGATTCATTAAGCAAGTCAAGGTTAAACTACAATAGATTAACACAATATGTGGACTCAGGCTATTTTATTGTACATTCAGAATGTTCACCATCATTAAAAATATTAAGCTTTATTCATAGCAAAAGGTGGAGGACACAATTTAACATGTGAGAATCTAGCAGTTGAAACTGCAGAGTGATGAAAACTAACTTTCATATACCGAACTCAAATATTACCAAGATATTCAGGACTTTTGGCAGGAATCATGACAATGTCATCCATATTATGCCCTGAGGCAAATGACAAATATCTGTACAAATGTTATGAATACAAACAGTTCCTAAACTAAAATGACAATCATTTCAATAATATTTTCTTCAATTTTCCAAATAAACTTCAAATTCATTAAGATAGCTGTCATGATGAGTTGCAAGTATGTTTTCTCTTTGAGTGTGTCTTTGTGAAGGCTAAATCTGACAATTAGAAATTGGATACATTGGCCATTGGGATAAATCACAAAGCATAAGTTATGTGTCTTCCATAATTACAAGATTATTAATACAAGTAAACATTTCATTTACTGCATTAATTGGGAAGAAGGGGTGTCAGACTTTAATTTCTATCAGATCAAACAGAATCTTATGCATACATCAAGTAGCAAATAGTTTTTGTCCATTGTATCTCAAGTACATTGCATCTATACTATAATCTGGCAAAGTCAGTATCTACTGTATAATTAAAATAGCTGAAGGTTACTTACATGTTTATATTGTTCTATTTTTATGGTTACTATTAAATATTTTATAGATAGCTGGTTGTAGTACTGAGGACAGAGTTAACAATTTTTAAAAGAACTGCTTTTTTTTAGATGGGCAAAAGATAAGAAAAATTACTGAGAAGCCTCAAAAATGTATCTTTAAAGAAAACAGTATTAATTGCAAGTTATCGTATTTTGAAAATCAGCTGCCTACTGTACATATCTGTACATCTATGAATAGCTTCTAGGCGGGGAAACAAAGAACAATATTCATGGGCTTTATTAGATATGTTGTCAGAGATGCAATATACAAAGGCATTTGTAAAAAAAAACAGGACAGGAGGGTGTCTGCTATGCATAATTTGTGTGATATCTTTAGCCACTGTTTTTTGCTGGGGAGGGGGGAGATGCTGCCCAATTAATTGAGAGGCACTTTTTAATTGTAGTAGCAATACAAGAATCTAAAGGAGGTAGGAGCAGATAGATTGGGGAATATAAGAGGTTGGTTTGTGGAAAAGTTACAAAACATTCTGATATGGCAAACTAGGTTCTCAATAAATCTAGTTTACAACACATGTCATCATCCAATGAATTTTGAGTGCTTCTGTAAATTGGTTTTAGCTAAATATTCTGACACATTAATCACAGGAGTCCTGTTAACTACTTATTTGAAATGAACAAAGAGTAGTTTAATTTAAAAACAAAATTGTACATTCTCAAAATACATTAATTATGGGATGTAAGCATGGAAACATATAGGAAAACTGATATTTTCACCTTTATTTGTTATGGCCATATAAAATTCAGGACTTATTTCATATTTTGTAAACATACCTGAATAGCCCAAGAATGTATACTTTATTCCCATACTTTATTATTTAGGATTATATTACACAGTCAGCATTTATATACTCTGTAATATGTGAACATGCTTAAAACATACAAATAAGAGGTGCAGTCAGTATATACACTCTGCTTCCATGCAATTATCAAACATTAATGTGACTTAATTAATATATTGAAACACTTATTTCATCTATATACTATTAAAATGATTGCACCCATAAACTTTAACTGGGTGAAATTGGGCATCAGGCAAAAAATTTTGAACCAAAGTATAACTTACAGAATGTATCCAAAATTCAGGATGCATGACTCTCATGGAATTGAAATTTGGCAAAACTTTTCAAATACTGGTACATTAGAAACTCTGCCATTGTTGAAGGCATTGGAGACTCCAATAAGGAAATGTCTGTCAAACAATGACCCAAGAGATTTCTATTTACTGATAGCAAAGGAATGCTTTAGTTATTATTTCATAACATCATAATATGACACCATATAATGGCTTGTAAAATGTTGTTTCATTATTTCCTATCCATCGCCAACATGGGTGTGGAACATGATAAGAACTGAACCTTTAGAAATATTGTTTTTATTACTGTTATCTTCTAAGTAGATTATACCTTTTTTATTATTACTTGTGAAATTATCTTGCAAAAGAATTCACATTCCTTAACACAGCAGGAGCCGTGATACTCTTGGCATCTGGAAATAGGGCTAATTTATATGCATGACTTTTCTACTAATTATGTTGTGATAAATCACCATGCCTTTAATATAATAATAGTTATTTGGTTGTACAGTAAATGTTAAATGCAAATCATCCAGCACTAATGTTTTGAAACTGTTACATCAAGGACTTTAATGAATAAGAGCCATCAATTCATAATTATTTTCGAAGTTCACTGTGAGCAGACTTAGAATCCCATCCCTATATTTCCAACATTTCAAATATAAAGTGTTGGAAAAACACACTATTATTCTTAGAGAAGTGATATTAGTCTAAAACTTTACCTGACTTTATTTTCTGAATTTATTGTATAATGGTAATTTGTGACAGGATACCACTTCAATTATTTGTCTTTGTTTACTGTTCCCATGATGAATATGTCCATTGTGAAAATAAGTCAAATCAAATGTTTATTACCGTCATAGATCAGCATAAGAAATGTGAGATACAGTCATTAAAGAATACATCAAGAGTAAAAATAAAAATCTAAATCTAAAAAAGGTATGAAAAACCAGAAGATGTACAAGATATAAGAAATAAAAAGTATGTATAAAAAGAGAAAATCTAAAAAAAAGTCTAACAGAATGTGTAGGAGCATGAGATTGGGATAGGAAAACACAAAAGATTTGAATGTAGAAGACTGTGCCAAGTTACTAAGCACTTGGATATGGCAAATTAGGTGCTTAATAAAACTAGCGTATAGCCTGGGGAGAGTTATCATCCAATGACTTTTGAGCCCTGCTACAAGAACTTGACAACATTGTAACTTGTAATAGGGTTGCTAATCTGAAAACAACTGGGTGGTGTAAAATTGTCCTGTATGTCCTGAGTGTTTATGCAGTATATGGTGACATGAGCTTAATACAATGTCTCTGTAGGACAGGCATTGGACAAGCACATTTATTTGTGTCCAGAGTCACTGGTAAGGAATCTTTCTGTATCAACCTTCAAAGACAGCTGAGATGAGGACATGACATTGGGCCAGAGTAAAGGCCTTTTTGCTTAGATACTTCCAGTTGATTAGAGACGCAATAGGAGAGGCAGAATACCTGTTGGATTCGCTGGCAATAAAAGTTGGAGTCCTGGCTAGATCCAATTAGCTTTCTGTGTCTGCTACATGCTGTTTAATCTGCTTTGCCATGATCATATCCCATGCAGAGTAGGAGACCTGGAGAGAAGCCCAAGGATCAGATTTTAGTTGCCACTGCCTGTTTCCATGTGGATTGAAAATCATAGTTAATGGAGCAAGGCCGGGAAATGGGGATACAATCTAAGTGAAAATGAGTTAAAGTTCATTTCCTTATTAATGAGTTAAAGTTCATTTCCTTATTAATGTTTTATAACATTTTCATAACATAACTGAACCATCACTGAAGTGATATAAAGTCTCTCCTCATTGTTCTTATGTTGGTATAATTATGATTGGATGGTTTTAAAATATGCCATAAGTCTCTGATGAAGACATTATCCATGTAGATAAATTGCTTTCATGATCTGAAATAGATATGTGAGGCAAGGGAGGGGTTACTTTTAATATGGGTACTGCTCAATCTTTAGGCATAATTTGCTCCTAACTTCATATGTAGATATGCCTAATCTATAATTAATATGTCATTTTGTTCAATCAGATTTGCTGTCAGCCCTTTGCTACATAACATATTATAAACATGCTACTTTAGAGAGCTTGTGGATTGTTTGCAGGATGTTTTTGCCTAATGATGGGGAAAGTTTGTTTTTGGAATTAATGTACAGCTAGTACCATAATTGTAATTTGCTTTAAAGAACAAGATGCTTTACAATATTGCGTATTTCTCAATTCCAAATCTGTTTAATCTGATCTATAATTCATGGTTTTGTAGGCCGTGTACACAGCAAATAGAGAATATACCGGTAGTTTTATATAAAAAGAATCTGTTTTCTTTCCTTGTTTGTTTTATTAAATCAATTTTGGATGTTACACTACAGCTCTCAGTTCCTTAATATGACAGAATTTGAGAAAAGGAGTGCGTCATTTAGTTCTTAATATCAGAGATTGACAAATGGAACATCAAGCCACATTTTATAGATGGTAAAAAAATGTAGGTTCATTTCCAAACTGCTTTGATTTGTGATATGTAGTTTTTTAGACATTTATCTCACATCATGGATGGCTTAGTCAGTCTTCTAAATATAGAATAACGATTTTTTTTTTTTCAAACTGCAGGATTCTGCAGGAGGCTCTTCTTTCCCTTCCCCTCCCATGTCCCTCCTAATCCATGCATAGGTAATTGCTGTAAACAGGCTCAATTTCATCTTTTCCATTGGATGAACACCAACATCTAATAAAATACATATTTTTTAATTTGTTTTTTTTTTAATTTGCTAAAATGTTCTGATATTCAGAACAGTCGTGACCAAATGCAGCAACCAGCATTTCAAAGCAGTACTGGCTCTCATTTTATTTGCTGATACTAGATTCCTTCTCAGAAGATCGCCTCAATGTGCACATTTATCTTGAGTGGGATACTTGTTCTTAGAAACAACATTGCTATTACTTTTTCCTGTTCTCCATACAAACTAATTCATCATCGTAGCTCTCTCCCAAGGTGATACTGAAAGGGTAAACTAATTGAGATGATACAAGATATTCTCACCGGGTACTTTTTTTTTATTTTTTTTTACTTTTCTACCATTAAAGAAGGCAAATGTGATTTTTCCATCATCTATCATCCAAGTAGTGTATTGCCACAAAAATGTATCTGATTTTGTTTGCTTTTCAGGACCAGGAAAATGCAGAAGCAATGATAAAATATGACTGTATTATTTATTAAGAATCAAGTAAGTGGTAGACTACACAAAACAGAAAAAGAAGGAAAACCCTCTTACTATATTATTGATGCCCTGAATTGAACTTAATTCCATTTGTGAAATAGCTAGAGTTATGAGTTTAATAGATTTAGAATTGACATAGAATACTTTCACCTAATGCACTGTTTCCTTAGGGTAAATATAACATACATTTGTGTGATATGAAGAGACAGAGAGGCAAAAATATTGGCAAAACACATGGATAGCTGGTAGTCCTGAGGTGTCAGAAGCAGGGGTGAAATGCACACATACCTTCTGCGCATGTGCAAAGTGTTCTGTGCATGGGTACAGAACGTTCTGTGCAATGGGTACAGAGGGTAAAAGAACCCAAATGGCGGCATCCAGGTGGGTGGGGTAAGCCTCCCGCTGCGATTGCTACTGGCTCTATGACGACTGATTAGCCCACCCAAACTGGGAGCATTTCACCCCTGGTCAGAAGCATTTGTAAAGCTAGTACAAGTTGATGGATGGTATAATTGGAGGTTTGGATGGCTGAAGGGGATCCTGTAATAGTATGTGGAATGACCTTGGGAGACAATAGGAAGGGCTGCAGACTAGACAACCACCATGCAAAGGGGGTATTCATGTATGTATCTCAGCCCACAAAAGCAAAAGGAACATAGGAAGAAACTCAAAAGGGACCTTCCCTAGTTTTTGAGTAAGTAGAAGGAAACAAAAGGAGAAATAATTTGAGACTTGCAAAATTCTCTTACTATAACTTTATAATAAAGCTAGTGTTCGTTCTCATGGTTTATGCTTCCTTTCTGGACTACCTCAAAGAATGATAAGTCCTTATTCCAGAAGAGAAAACAGATGAGGACCAAGCAAGGTTATGATGTTTGGGGGAAACTGGGCAAATGGGTAGATGACAATATGGCACGAGATGGAGCAAGCTGCTTTCAAGAAAGGCAATTTCCTGAAATATAGTGTTTAGTACTGTACTGGTTTTGTCTTCTAGTCCTCTGTGCTCTCCCACAGTCTTTTAATCAGGATGTCAGAGGCCCTGGTTTCTGGCTGTTGCTACTTAATGTACAATTAGCTATAATAAAGCTTCTTCATCCACAGTCTAATCATAGACAAGATCTAGCCTTCATTCCTGAAACCTGACTGGACACTGAGGGGAGAGACACTGAGACACTGTCTCAAAGATGCATCTTGCAAGATGTTGTGTGTTGAACCAGTTGTAGGAACATAGGCATTGTTATTAGAGAGAATTGGATGGCTTCTGTGTCACTGTGCCACAAATAGCACTGTTTGTAAATTTGGGCTGTAGGAATCAGAGGGGACTGCTGTTAATGTATCAGCCTCACTGCTGCGTGGCAATCTTCCTGCTGAAGGTGCTCAAGATTGGCCAGATTTTAATTCCTCAGGCTTGGATTATTGTCAAGAAGTTGGACCAGACCAAGAAATCAATTCCATAGCAAGTCTAAAGCAGTGGTAAAATCCTACCGGTATGCCCAGTTCAGGCATACCAGTAGTGCCGGCCACCAGTGGTTCACCGGTGGTTTGCTGGTGGTTCGCCCGGATGTCACCATTTTCTTGTTTTTAACTCTCTACGCATGTGCAAAGCCTTCTGCGCATGCGCAGAGGGTGAAAAAGTGTGTGCGATGGTGGCGCGCATGCACACATGCAAAACACATGCTTCCGAACCAATAGGAAGGTAAATAGATTTCACCACTGGTCCAAAGCTACATTTATTGAGTTTGGCAATAGTAACAGAATCTTAGAATTCTGATTGTGAATTCAGTGAATTAGGGCACATCTGTCTGACCTGCTTCTGAATATTATCTTATTATGAACTTTAAAAATGCTTTGGCCTTTTTTGCCTGGGCATATATGTCAAGGCCATCTTCCTTACTCCTCCCAGTTAACGATGAGACTTTAATTCTGCCTCACTTAGAGACTGCTTGCAAGTTCATGGCAATCAGAGATCCAATCCATGTTACCTGTGAATTACAGTGAAAGTTGCACAATGGATCTTGTTTTCATTCTGGGGCTGTGGAGACATTAACTGGAATTTGTTCACTACAATGGACCACTATCAATCTCTTATCATGTACAAATCACTCCTTTTTTGGCCTTGGAGTTCTCAGTTGCAGCATCTGGTTTCAGGAATTCTAGGTGATGAAGTGACACAAGAGACTGTCACTGGAGCGAAGTGAAAAGTGAACCTGATCAAGTCTGGTAAGAGCTGTTTTTTCTGTATTACATTGTGGTGATAGGTGCAACAAAACATTCTTATTTTTCCTGCTCTTATTGCATCAGTGGCTAGCCAATGGCTCTGTTTAAGATGATACACTGCATCCTGGGTAAAGAAGGTTTGAGAAACACTTACAGGACTACTATGAGCATTGTCCTATCTGTCTGCCAGAATAAACTGGATTTACTCAAGGTTTGACTCTTGTGGCACAAGTTCTATGGAGGTATCTCAAGCATGGTCTTGCCCAGTTATCTAGGAAGTGTTTAAAACTGTTAGTCCTAATGATGTGGACAAGGTCTTTGGAGCTATGAGTTTTGGGTCATGGCTTACTAGGCGGTTCATGCAATGGATAATGCCACTTGTAAGAAGAGTGGTTCTACCTGCCTTGAAAGAGGTGATGATCTGTCATCTCCACAACAGATCATTTCTTGACCCACCGTATTGGACAAACTTTGCCTGTGTTCAGTGTTCCCATTTTAGAGAAGAATTTTGAGAAGATTGATAGTTTGCAACTCCTGGAAGAAATGAGTTATTTGGATTCTTTTCAGTCAACATTTAGACCTGTTTATAGCTCTGAGACTGCATTGCTGGGCCTTGAGGACAACCTCTAGTGCAGTGGTTCCCCAACCTTTCTGGCATTACAGCCTGGCACTGTCAGCATGGTGGGGGAAGGAGATGGTTCCATGCAAGCATCAAATTTTGCATGCAAGTGTACATACCTGTTGCTTGCACAAGCGGACCTGTGCGAGCTCATACACTCACCCACCATTTGCACAGCTCAGTCATGGCCCAGGTGTTCGGGACCCCTGCTCTAGTGGGTACAGGATGGCGGTAGTGTATCCATCATAGCCCTCCTTGTTCTTTCAGTGGCTTTTGCTGCCTTTTGTTATGTTATTCTTTTGGACAAGCTCTGGAGATTTGGAGGGGAAGCATGGGGTTGTGATGATACTAGGGTCAGTTCTAGACAGTGTTGGTAGACTCTGCCCATAGTCTGGAGTTTGATTCTAATAGGGCTCGAGGTTGACTCAGCCTTCTATCCTTCTGAGGTTAATAAATTGTAGACCCAGATTATTGGAAGCAGTATGCTGACTTTGTAAACCACTCAGAGAATGCAGAAAAGCACTATGGAGTGGTATATAAGTCTAAATGCTATTGTTATTAAGTTTCAACCAAATCCAGGCAGGCAGGCAAGCTATCTATGTGTGAATATGTGTGCATATCAGAGGTGGGTTCTTCCCGGTTTGGACCAGTTCTCCTGAACTAGTAGTGACCCACTGGTGACGTCACAATGATTTTTTGGATTTTTTTTTGGATTTTTTTTCACATTTTTTGAATTTTATTTTCTTCTGAGGATGCGCAGAAGCTGAGTTTTTGGCACTGTGCATATAGTTGCCATCTTGTTTTTGGCTTTTTGGGGGACTTTTTTTGGATTTTTCTGCACTGCACATGCTTGCGTGTGCAAAGCATGCACATACCCACGAGGTGCGCCCACGTGGCGCAGGAGGAAGTGAACCAGCAGCAAGGTAAATTAGAACCAGTGGCTGGTTGCTACCGGTGCGGACCATGCTGCCGCCCAGATAGGGCCCGCAAAATTGGGCAACAGCTCCTGTGCCATTGACATCGGGCCGTTGCGGTCGCCATCTTTTTTTGTTTTATTGGTTTCTTTGCATGCACAGAAGCCGAAATCTCACGAGACGCTTGCCCAAACAAAATTTCGGCTTATTTTTGCTTCCGCACATGCGCAGAAGCAAAAATAAGCCAAAATCTTGTTTGG
>JANHGD010008682.1:28297-41548 GCA_027560375.1 Imantodes cenchoa | reverse complement strand
CTAAAACTCGTGCAAGGGAACGCACGAGGGGGGCGCCTGCCCACCCGCAGCATCTGCTGCACGTGCATCGCACCGGTAGGTTGCTGCACGCAGACCCCCCTGATTAGAACCCACCCCTGGTGCATATATGATACATACATATGCACATATCATATATATCATATGTGCAAATGTATGTATCAATAGTGGGTTCTAAAACCTTTTACTATTGGTTTGTGCTCATGCTCGTGCCCACACGCAACACTTCTGTGCATGCACAGACGCATCCTGAGTGGATGAGCGGAGCCTCCTGCCACCGGCACTACCAGTTCTTAGAACCGGGCCGAACCGGGAGCAACCCACCACTGGTATGTACGTATGTATATATTGTCTGTCTGTCTGTCTGTCTGTCTGTCTGTCTGTCTGTCTGTCTGTCTGTCTGCCTACATCTGCCCTTGTACTTTTTTCAGTAGTTGAGTTTTATTCCTAATCTTCACACCTTTTGTAGTTCCCTCAGCAGACTAACCTCCTCACCAGGTTCTTACAGATTCCTATTAGCAACTTCGTTTCTTATAAGAACAAAAGCAATTACATATATAAAGAGTTTTAACAAATGGATCAAGCATGAAAGCTAAGATAAATATTCATCTAGTGGGACATTAGAAGAGAATATCCTATTGAAACTCTTTAATTTAAAGATTAGGAATTCACTATGACAGAAAGCAAGATTGAGAGTTTAGGGAATTTATATTTATATTTTATTTTTATTTATTTATTTTATTTAGTTTCTCGATCATTAGATAACAGGTATAAGTATAAACATGGACATGAACAAAAAATGAGTACAAATAAATGGGGACAGTAGGACAGGGATGGTAGGCACGCTGGTACACTTATGCATGCCCCCTTTACGGACTCTTAGAAATGGGGTGGGGTCCACAGTAGACATTTTAAGGTTGAAGCTGTGGGGGTTAGAGGATGTAACAACAGAGTCA
Source organism: Imantodes cenchoa (assembly GCA_027560375.1). Lineage (NCBI taxonomy): Eukaryota > Metazoa > Chordata > Lepidosauria > Squamata > Dipsadidae > Imantodes > Imantodes cenchoa. The sequence continues at coordinate 40,574 of JANHGD010008682.1, read as the reverse complement.
GCTAGAGCATTCCAGGCGTTGACCACTTTGTTGCTGAAGTCATATTTTCTGCAATCAAGTTTGGAGCAGTTTCAGGGAATCTTTTGTTAAGTGAAATTAGTACGTGGTTTGACTAACAATCATTTGCATAGAATATGAACTTACACAGTATAGAATTCTTCTTCATAAGAACATTTTTTGAAATTAAGTTTTTAAGAAAAATAGTTCCATGCCCTTAAATTGTATTATATATCAATGACATAATAAAAAGGTATCTGAAGTACAGACCATCAACCTATTTTCTTACAGCAATTTTGATAAAACTTTATTGTATTTTTTCTGTTATTCCTGTATCTTAGGTTAATCTTGTTTTTTGGGTAAACAAATTAAAACATTTAAGTATCTAGGAATCACCCTCCAGGCATCCCATAATCCTAATGAATTTTGTTTTACATCATTACTCTCCAGTATATGATGAAGTTATCACCTAGTATATGTGGAATCAAGCCAACTGGATAAAACATTTTGTTTATACCAAAATTGGACAGACTGAGTAGGTAATTATCTTTATTTTCAGTTACTTTGCTTCCCTTCTCCATCATACACTCATAACACTTGAGGGACTTGCAATATTTTATGCTGGATAATTTAGATTGATCTGTCTTTAAAGGGGAAAAATTAAAAGACAAGATAGCAGGGTACCACATTGTAATTGGGGAATTGCTTTGGCCAAGTAGATTTTTATGGATTTTTCAGGGTGAAAAAAGCACCATTAGTTCAATAGAATAGCAATGGCATATTTTAATATGTTTTGTGCAATGAAATCTGAGTGAATGGTGCAGCTCTCAGAAACATGGCGGGTGGCTCCTAAATATTTGAATGTTTTAACTTGTTCATTATTTTATCCCTTTGGATTTGAAGCTATTTGGAGAAAACTAAATCTTTAGTTTTAGAATATTTTATCAGTAACATTTCATCTTCACAGAATTTGGCTAGAGATTATAGTACATGTTTTACATGATGGGTTCTATGATATAGCTACATCATTGGCATATACTTAACAAAGTATAATTGGGACCAGAAACTCTGCTGTTAACCAAAGCAGTTTTAAAATTTGAAATCAGGTGAAAGGACTATGGTTTCTAGCTGGAAAGCGATAAGAGTATTCAGTTTCACAACTTTGGCTTCTGTTTGCCTTCTAGGCACTCCACTCTCTTTGGAATGCTCAAGGGCCTGCTTACTGTCTTGTACATATCAAAAGTAATGTGATTGCACCACATCCTAGGGTTGGGAGTGACTGGCATGCTACACAAATGTTTACTATACTGTCTTAAAATCTCTTGCTGTCTAATATCCCTGTTCTGTTAGGGTAGGGTGACAAAAAAGCAAATGATTTCTGTAGGCAATCTTTCCTTCGCCCTCCTCTCCCCTCCCCTCCCCACACCGCAAAGCAGAGAGATTGGAGAAGGGATTTCAAGAGAGTACTGTAAACATTGCTTTCAATGTGGAAAAGAGCAAATATCTTACTTTATTGTAATCCCTTTTGCTCTAATCTCTCATCTCTGAAAGGGGGTGGGGGAGAAAATAACGTACAACTCAGACATAGGACAACGAATACTGACTGTAAATAGTGATTGCTTGACTGGGGATTGAAGGTTGAAAAGCGTTGGAAATTAACTGTAAATTTATTTTTTCAGCACCATTGTAACTTCAAACAATCACAAAATCAGTAAGTGAGGGCTGCCTATAATAAAATTCATATATCTTTGTTCTCTGAAATTGTTATGGAAACAAAAAACATTGTGTTTATGTAGAAATTAAACAACTGAGCTGCTAAGATGCACCCTTGTTGAACATCCTTTGAAATAGGTATAGCTTTGCTGGTGTGATTACTTTATCTATTGTGAATGAACACAATTTTTCCCATAATCTGGATCTACAAATTGAATCAAAAGCAGATTTAAGATCAACAGAGATTGGAAACTAGGTTTGATTGGGATGAGTATTTCTTGGCTAACTGCTATAAAACAACGATGTACTCTAAATGGGATCTTTCTGGTTTAAAGCTGGCCAGTTCATAATGGACAATCTGTTCTGAAACCAGGCAGTATCTAGTTTATTAATTAAATACCTTACATAAACTTTTATTAATTACACTCAGCAAGCTGATTGGGCAATAATTTGTTGGATTTCTCTCTTCTCCATTTTTTTTAAAATAGAGACACAATGATTGTTGCTCACCATATCCCAAGAATTCGTTCAAATCTATTTGTAAAGTGAAAAAAAAAGGAAGCAAGATAGCCATCATTCTATATTGCTTTGTACTATTTCTATGGTGATAAAATTGCAGGATTCACACATTGAGAGCATTGCTTGGAGGCCAAATGCCCAAAATAACATACTTAGATAAAAAAATTACATAGGGTTATAGTGGCAGGTTTTTTTCACTATAACAACAGTTGTTTGTATACTTTTTTGTTTGTTTGTTTCTCACATATAAGATTCTGTAGAAGTCTGCTTGTATTATTATTACCAATGTTCTTTGCTTCTTTGTATTCACTCTCCAATCAGAAGTGGTATGTGATCCATTTTGATAGGCAGGTGCCAAGCAGATGCTGATTCACGTAACTGCATGATTAGAAGGGGCTAAGTTTGTTAACCAGTTGGGAGTAGATTTGAAGTACTGGTTCTGAAGTAAGAATTGCCTCAACTTCTTTCTGCTATTTAGTTGGCCATCTTGACTGAGTGAGACAATTCCCTTTTTCATCTACATTTACATTTCCCTTTTTCATCTACATCTACAAACAGGGTTCAGAATGTACCCTGTTTCCCCCCACAAATAAGACATCCCCCGATAATAAGCCCAATCGGGCTTTTGAGTGCATGGCAATCAGGCCAAGCGCTTATTTCAGGGTTCAAAAAAATATAAGACAGGGTCTTATTTTTGGGGAAACATGGTAATATAGTAGATGCAAGATAGAACTGGACTAATGACAATTTTGAATATGAACATTTACCTTTACCTTTAAATATGGCATTAAGGATCATCATATGACAGTATAATCAATAGGAGAGTGTTGGTCTATTTTATGTTATAAAATAAAAAAATATTTTCAAAAAAAAAAAGGAGTGTTGGTCTTACTCGATAAGAAAATTCAGCTGCGTAGTCTTCCCTCACAGCTTCATTTAACAAATTGAAGTTCAATTGATACAGTAGTTATAAGAAGCAAAGGTCTTAATTAATTGCTTCTGGGGTTAGGGTTAGGGACATTATCTTCTGTTACCCTATAACTTTTTTTCTTTATTTCTATACTATTTTTTCATAGGATAAGGATTGATCCCACAGAAAAATGAAAACTGCTTAAATCCAATTGGGAATGACTTCTTTGAATGCTAGTGAGGCTTACGTGTGTTTCCTTATCGTTACCATGCAGTCATTTTTTAAATATTTGTATAAAATATGTATTGATATTTTTTCTCTTAGAATGTTTAAATAATATTGAGAACTGGGAATTTTTTTCAGTCCTATGTGGATATTTTATTCAGGTCAAGGGAATAATAAAATAATTTTCAGTTGCTTGTGGGAAGCACTGACATTTATAACTACCTCCTGGGTGATAAAAGTCATCCAGCTATTTAACTTATTGAGAAGAGGTTTCCTATGTTATACTGGCGAGCTATAGAAAGAAAATGGAAGGATGTTATATTTAGTTCACACTGGTATTGCTATTTGTAAAGAGAAGATATCAAACAAATAATCATTATTTTAAAGTGTGCAGTACAATTTATTTTTAAGGATACGTTAGTGACAAAGAGTTGTGAACACTTTAGCAAAAATGTGCCTGTAATTATAGTAAATTGAAATTATTCATAATACAAGAATATCTGAATTACCAGAGGGTCAAACAGTGACACTGAACCTTAGGACATCCTTATGCAACCAAAAAACCAAGCTAGCTGTTCACATACATGAATTGCTTTATTCCTTCATTTCATTCCATCAAAAGTGTAACCAGCCTGGAGAAGAGGTTAATAATGGAGGCTGATAATGTCTCACAAAAATGGGATAAGGGGGTAAAATAATAAATTATCACAAAGTAGTAACTGAAAATATGATGTCTTTATTGTGGCAAAATCATGTGACATCATTGCTGCTGATCACAAAATAATCTTTACTGCTGCAAGATAAATATTCTTTACTGCAGAACATTTATAGGCAATGTACAAATCCTCGTGCCAAAGTTGTGGAATTTCCAATTAACTCAGCTTCAGGAGTTCAGCATAGGAGTGTGCTTGTATTGAATCTGAATGCAGTGTGCTTTATAGTTTAATGTCAAGCAATGTGTTAATGTTTAAATATATTTACACCTTATCCTTTTGTGAAATATTTATTCCACCTCTCTGCTAACATCTTGTGCAAATTGGATCAAACTGGAAACATTTGTACTTACATTTTGCAAATTAATGAGACAACTTGTGAACCTAGAATAATTTTTTCCAAGATAATTACTTTACATTGCTTCTGGGAAAAAGTGGTAGACTGAAAATTGTTCCGCCAAAAATGGAACCAACGCTTATGGCTAAGGAGTTAATGAATTCTCCTTCAAGCATCTCTGTACAAAGGCGCGACATGAGATTACCCAAGCTGTGCTCCACATTATACAGTCTGTTTCCGGAAGAAATGTTATAGGAAAAGATATGCAACAAAATTTATCTGAAAACACGAACAAGATTTTGAACAAGATTTGTCATTAGATATTTTTTAAAAATGGATGGAGTTTTAAAAATTAAGAAAGAAATTTTAAAAAATGTCAATCCCAGAAAGCAATTGGAATAATTTATTTTTTGCTGGATTTACAAAGTAGGCTATTTGAAGTAGTGAAGATATTTGGAATAAGGATCAACAATCGTGAGAATGTATTGAAGAGCAAGATTGTTGTACCTAAAAAGAGGGAACATCAAGTCAGTTGATTTGAACAGGATTAAAATGGGACATGTTATTTTGGGTGGTTCTTTTTGGATTTGCTGACATCTGGACTGGAAAAAGGTTATGATTAAAGGTTGTATATTGACTATTTTGCAATAGTGGCTTATGAACGTTCTGTTTAGTTTCTTGTAACAACTTACCGGTAGATGATATTTAGCCTGTATCTTAAACTATCACATTCTTCTACTGGATAATTTCTCAGCTGCTGTACCCTGCTACCTTTCTATTTCTGGAAAGAGGTAGTCAATTATTTTTCTTCCTATGGATAGGTTTTATATATGTTTGCATGCATATGTTTATATAAACATACATATTCATTACACCATAGGTAGTCCAAAGTGGTCCCTATTTTTCTTCTTGCATTTTTACATGCTTTTGAGCTGCTAGGTTGGCAGAAGCTGGGGCAAGTAATGGGGGCTCACTCCATTATGCACGCTAGGGATTCAAACCACCGAACTGCTGAATTTTCTGATCTACAAGCTCAGCGTCTTAGCCACTGAGCCACCACGTCCCCCCATATAGATAGAGCTAAATTTATGATTGGTTTTTTAGTGACTATTTGAAATTTCAATAGTGCTGAACAAAGAGGCTTACAACCCCTGCTTGAAGTTACAGCTGCTGAAACACCCCCACAGTCACATAAATAAAATGTGGATGCTTTGAAATTCCTTATGAGTGACCATAGAGATGCTACAGCAGCCTCACTACCTATCTTGCCCCCTCCTGCCCCACTAGATCCCCACAGGGCTTGGAACTGATTCCTACCGAGCTGGGTCACAGACTCTCCTCCCATCTTCACCAATTGGTCTCTTATCTTTTCAGTACTATAGATCATCATCCTGGAAGTGGCACCTTTTCACAGCTCTGGAGATATCATTGGGAAGGGAGAGCAGGCCCATCATTCCTCACCCTCCTTAGGCCTGCAAGGCCTACCATCCTGGAAATGAGTTCCATTTTGGGAGGAGATGCAATTGAGAGGACAAAGGCCTGTGGGAACTCCAAGAGGTGGAATGGGAAGTGGAACACAAGATGCTGCAGGTGGGGGGTCATTGGGAGGCCTGGAGCACGCCATGTGTGAGCTGGGGAGTACTGAAATGCAGATATGAACCTTTGCTAAGCCTCCCATGCCCTTCCCAATCCCTGAGGCACCCCATACTCTAATTTACCACCTGCATGTTCACTTAACGATCCCATCATGGACAACAGGGACAGAAGTAATTAAGCAAGACAATCACAATGGCACCTTATTTAATAACTCTATACGACTTGCAACTGTAACAGACAGATTCCATTTATGGTTATAAATCAAGGACTATCTTTATTGTGTTTTGTACTTTGTAGTTGGACATAAAGTACAGAAAAAGAGTGTAAATACTTTGTGAAGAAAAAAAGCATTGGATTGGGCTAGAAATTGTTGGTTTATTGGTGTCAGCTTAGTAAAGAGTCCAGTATAAAATTTTTGAGTTAGTTTTAGATTTAGGAGAATTCTAAATTTAAAGAAGTCAGTAGAAGTTGTTAGAATCAGGAAACAAACTATATCTGACAGAAGTTACCTTCTCTCAGCTGAAAGCACCTGCTACAATTCAAAATTGGCTAACAAAGAGATCTAGATGCCAACACAGAACATTTTAAAAAAGCTGTAGGGGCCAAGTTCTTCAAGACACGTGATCACAATACCTGCATAAAGGATATCCAGAGAACATTTAAAATTATTTACAATCCTTTGAAGCCAATTGGGAATTTGAAAACAAATATTCCAATGTAATTATATACTGTAAGAGTTTGGATTCAGCACAACTTCAATGGTTGTCTGTCATATTAAAGTAACTGGAATTAATGGAACTTAAATGAGGCATGGCTAACTTATTAATTTCAATGAGTCTGAAATTGATTGTATTAATCTAAGCTACAAATAAATAAATAAAGCTTGCTTTAAATAGAAGAGGAGGGAAAGAACTGTTGAGAAAACCTATTAAATTCATTTCAGGAAGCACAATGGCTTTTGTTCTGAATAAATGTATTCTATAATTATATTTCCCAATTACCGGTACCTATTATCAGAAGTCAAGACAAGTGGTTGATGAGGTCAGGAGGCAAACATCTCAAGAACTATTCAAAGGATCTTCTTTTTTTAAGAACAGAAGTAAAAGAAATGTCCCAGATGAGCACTATCTTTAGAGCTGGCTTTGTTTGTTTTAAGATTGCATTCCCAAAGCAGGAAGTTTTATATCACATATTCAATGCAGTGTTAATTAGAAAGAGACCACTTTTTCATTATGTACACTGCTTTATGTAACAGAAACAAGTAATAGAAGCATGACGTTTGTCACTTTGCTTTTATTTGACTGAAAACTGGGTTTTACTCATTACTTATAAGCTGTTGCAATCAGGGATACAACTGAGCAAATTATTACATACACATTAAATGTGAAACTTCAGGTGCCTCTTCTTTACCTGGGATTGGCTTTCATTCACATTGAGTACTTCCCAAAAATCTAGAATTGTAAAGGAATAGAATATGTGTGGATCAAGCAGCGTGGTCTTTGGTAAAAGATGAAAATTTTATCAATGTAGGGTAGCCAGAATGCCAATAATCCCTGGGACCACCATGGCTGGTTTATGTCATAATCTTTCAATTTTGATTTAATATGTGATCTTCTCGAACTCTTTGTCTTGTGTTCCATTGTCTCCTTGGCATATTAATTATCCATACTTTCTTCTTTTAAATCTGATGTTTAATGGGCTAAGACTTTATCAATTTGTATTCAGAAATCCCACAGTAATTTAATCTATTCATTTTTGACTACCTTTTCAATTTTGTTTCACCAATTTTTCATTACTGACACATGATAATTTCAGATGTTCTAGTAAATCATTTTGTCATGTTGTGTAATATCATTGTTTATAATCAATTTGTGTCATATTTTTGCATGTGCTCAGTATACGGTCTACTGTTTGTTTTGGTTCTTTGCACTATCTGCCTTTTGAATCATTTGGCAATTTTTTCAATTCTGAGCTTGATTGCCTTAATTCAAATAGTTTGCTTTTGAGCAGCCAAAATCAACTCTTCAGTTTCTTTTTTTAATTTAGCCATTGTCAGGTTTATTTTTATCCACTTTCCTCTTAATCTTTTGTAGACTTGACTATATAATGCTTTTACTTGACAGCATTCTGTTCTTGTGGTTTATTACATTATTTTGCTATTCATGTTTTTTTTTCCTGGACATTCAATAACTTTCCATTTTAAACTTGCATCAGTACTTGTTCTTGGCTGTCTTCTATGTAATCTGCTTATGCATGCTTTTCTTTTTTGATAGTTTGAATGACTTGAAGTAAACTTCATTTCTTTGGGCCAGGTATAATCTATCAATATCACTATGAGGATGTAATATTCATTAGCTTTATTGTTTTTCAGTCAAATTCAGCTTCTGTCTAGTTTATAATTCCAGCAGTGTATTGAATCAAAGATATAGCACAGATACTGATCACTATGAGGATGTAATATTCATTAGCTTTCTTGTTTTTCAGTCAAATTCAGCTTCCGTCTAGTTTATAATTCCAGCAGTGTATTGAATCAAAGATAAGCACAGATACTGATGGGGTTGATGGCGTTTCCGTCATTCAATTTTGTCTTTAGCACTTTTCCCACTCTTTGGATCTATTATTTATTAATCAGGTTTTCAACTTGTCCATACTGATTTTACCCAACAGTGAAATGTTCAGATATTTTAATAGTTTTTAAAATAATTTTAAAGTATTATTATAATTTAAAGTTCTAGGATTGCTCATTTACCAGCAACTCTGGGTAGTACACAAGAATTTAAAATTCACAAAAAGCAATGCTTTAAAGCCACAAATAGTGGTTTTAAAGATGAAGATGTGGTGGACATAACAGGGAATGGGGGAAAAAACCCGCAACATATTGCTTGAAGCTAAGAAATAATAATGAAATAATAATGAAATAATTTAACATAAACGTTCTATGTTACTAGTAATTCAAATTAGCTTTCATGTTTTAAGAAAGTGAGGTTATCAGCAGGGATGGGTTCTACTTACCTTCCCTACTGATTTGCATTGCATCAGAAGTGCGTGTTTCGCATGGACAGAGGGTTCTTTGCAAGCCGATTTCATGGAGCAGTGACTGGAGAACTGGTTCAGGGCCGTGGCCAGCTGACCATCGCTACTGATTCAGCAAGCAGGTGCAAATTCCTGCCACTGGTACGGGAGAACTGGTCCGAACTGGCAGCAACCTACCACTGGTTATCAAGATATAAATTGTTTTAATCTATCCAGTGTTAGGTATAACATTGATAGGTCTAATTCATGTAACTACTTCAATAATTTTGGAGCAAACATAGACACAGTGAGTATGTAGTCATGTATGTAAAAGGATTGGAACTAGCAATCAAAAATGATTTGACATATAATCAATCAATCAATCATACACCTGACATCTCAATAATCTTGTTTCTAGCAAAGTGTCCGTAAATAATTTCCTATTTCCTATCTGCAGGAACAGGTAGGCAAACAACAGTGTTCTTAAATAGAAATTTTCCTCTTATTTGCTCTTCACCAGCTGATTTCTGTATTATGTGCCAAATGTCTCTCAAATATCTTCCTGGTCTTCTTTCAAAAAGTTTCAATCTGATGTTGCAGGGGAACTGTCAGTCTATTTGACCATAGTAATTGGAAGACAAAGGAGGCAAATTAAAAGCTCACAATGTTCCAATTTTATTATTGTTGTATTATTTTTTATCACTTTAAAACTTATTGTAAATCACTGATAACCTTGGTAGTTGACAGTATGATAAGTTTAAGAAATAAAGAAATATTATAACATGGTATGCCAGCTGAAAAATCAAAGAGCAATATCACATTTTCTACTCTAAACCAAAATGCGCTATTGTGGAACAAGAATTCTTATTTTTCTCAGAAAGCATTTTATAAAGGACAAATAGAGGGTACATAAAATAACAATCAGAACTTCGTGCAGCTTTTGTTGTTGTTTCATAAATATCCTTGCATCCTGATTACTGATACACTTCTGATTGATAAAAATCAAGTGTGTTGTTATTAAACTTAAAGGATTATTAAGAATACTTATGAGATTTAAAATATACATCTAGTCACCATTCCATTGGTGTCATGTTTTTTGTGATTATGGAATGTTATCTAGACAGAGACTTAGTCAGTGATTCTAAAGGAAATTAAAAGTGCATCAAAAAGGAAATATTTAGCTTTGTCACAATTAAATGCCCAGGTATCCGTACTAAAATACTTTAATAGCCAACTAAGAATGTTAAAGCATTCTGCTAACAATCACTATACAAATGAATTTATAAGATCCAGGTTTCTACCATAGCAAAGCAACAGTGACCATCCTTCTCTGATTCAACTCTGTAGGGAGAAAAACATGTATTTGCAGGAGTTGCATCCAACAAAAATATTATCAGAAATTACACAGAAAAAAAAGCAAACACGGAGGGCTCTGTACACACACACAAACACTGCACACGCACAAAGTCTAAGTACATTTTAAAAGAGCTCACATGGTGACAACTGATGTAAAATTGAAACAAGGTATATAGAAAATGTACAGTACATCAAAAAGGAAGATTAGAGAAATGTGCATTTAAAAAAATGAAAAATAATGTTACAACTGAGATATAGGTAGGTAGGTGGAGAGAGAGAGAGAGATCTGCCTTCTTACAAAGGTAAGAAATGTTATCAAATGTATAGATAGAATATAGATTATAAAGATTTATATAATTCATCCTAATTACTGTATATTCTTTTGCATATACTTATATGCGCCTTCAAAATTCATAATTCAGGAGTAATTAGCCTGTCTTGCTAATTGCCAGTTCTAGAAACATCATTGAGACACGTTATTATGAAGGACTAAGCGCAGGCTGCCTTGCTGTCTCAGAGTTTATCCTGAAGAACCACCTATTCAAGCTGCCAGGCATCTTGCAGACATATGCTTTTGCTCATATTCTGAAAATAACCCTACGTTATTCTTAACTTTAGTTCTTATTTTGGTTGGGTAGCTTGTTCTTTGCATAGACATATGATGAACAATTGCTTGCATGACGTAGCAGGTAACACAGCAGGTAATACAGCTGTTATTGTCTCCCCCTACTCATTTCTTCAAGGCTATCATGTTGGAAGAGTGGTAGTTTACCATGCTTATAGATCACCAAGCTTCTATGATATACCATCGACATGATAATAATTGAAGGGTATTCTCCATCGTGTGAGGATGAATGCCTCTCAAGGCAGCAAATAACCAGGACTTTAGTTAGTCTGAATAATATCCTCCAAGCTCAAGGTTCTTTCTTGGGTTAATTTAGGAACCTTGCTAAGAATTTGCTCAATCCACTTTTATTTGCTCTTTTCCGTGCAGAGTCATTTCAAGATTCATACTGATTTGCTTAATAGGGTTCTGCAGGAAGCCATATTATATGGAGACAGAAGTGATAAGCAGATCGGAATATTCGAAATGATATCTCTAGCATTTCTAACATGCTGTTTTCTGAGTGAATTCAACTCCTTGCTCATTTAACAAGTATGAGACACATCCATTTATTATTATGTCATTTTTCCTACCCCGCCACACAAGGATTCATATGGAATATGTAATTTGGAAATATAATTTCATACACAGTAGATTATTATTATTCCTATCACCCTTGTTTTTGCAAAAATGGAGCAAGCCATGCATATAATCAAATGCTTTAAAATAGAGCAAAATATTTAAAAAATTAAATAAACTAAGAGTAAAAGATCATCCATCCTGAAACTGGATAGCTTGGTTGTTTGCTTATTTAATCAATGTATATAGCTGCCCAATTTGTAAACTGCAACTGTGAGTGGTCCACATAAGATCAAAGCCAACATAAACACCAACTAAAAAAAGCACAATCTAATTGAGACTAGGTCACAGTAATTTCATATGAGCTACATTCACATGATAGGTTCATCTACCATTCTGACCTAAAGCTCAGGGGAAAAGCTAGGTTCTTCAAGGCTTGTGGCAGGAGGCCAACAGTATCAGGGAAGGTCAGCTGTTTCAAAGGGAAATTCCAGAACAGAGAAAAGATGCCTTCTGGGTCCCATCAGATACATTATTATATGGAGGAGACCTTGTTGATCTAGTAAGGATGGGAAGAGTCAGTTGGAGATATTTGGTACTGCAGGTAACCTGGCCTTGTGCCATGAAGAGCATTATAGATTACAGGTCACCAACCAGTGGTCTATGGACCACTGGTGGTCCACGAGAAAATTTTGGTGGTCCCTGGAGAAATGTTG
>JANHGD010008679.1:0-10464 GCA_027560375.1 Imantodes cenchoa | reverse complement strand
CCCCCTCCCCCTCCGGTTTGCAAGAGCCCCAAAGCCTGCAGTCTGTCGGTGCGGCTGCGGTGGATCAGGCGCTGGACTTCGGTTGCTCTGTGTTTCTTTTGTGGCTTTGCCTATGTGAGACAGTCTAAGGAGCATGGTGGTGGTGGGGGAGTAGAACCCACCCAAGTAGGATTGATTGAACCAATGGCCGTCTTACCTAACTGGGATCCCTGGCTGGAGGTGCTGAGGGTCCTTACAGGCATCTGTAATATTAGAAGGCAGAAAGTTCCCACTCCAGGGATCCCAGCAAGGGGCGCCAAACCCGTTTCAGCCAGAGCAAATCGATTTGAACGCAGCCTTTTGCGTTTGAGGACATAAGGCTGCTTAAGCACACCTGTGTGCAGACCCTCCTTCCCCCTGCCAGGTAGTCCAGCTCAGAATAAGGCTGGGAGCCCTAGCTGTCTTTTCTGTAAGGGAACAACAGATTCTTGCTGTATGGAAACTATACATCCTCCCCTCCCCCCCTTTCACTCTCCCAAAGACTCTGTGTGTGTGTGTGTGTGTTCCTTTCTAAAATGTTCTTCTGGATTTTGCGTCTTTGCCTCCTCCCTGCCAAGGTCATCCCTACAACCATAGCATAGGGCAAACTGCCAGGTCCCGGAGGGAGCGAATTCTGCTCCTGGAAGTGATGCCTCTTGGGTGACCCAGTTGGTCTCTTTGACCAGTGCTGACCTTTGGGCAGCCCACCGGTGTCCCACTGTCAAGGAGACCCTTTAAACTGAGATGACCGGCCTTTTGGTCTCCCATATGTTGGACTGTGCTGGTGGTGTTGCCCCTGGTCCCCACCCCATGCTGATAGTTAGCTGGATTTGTCTGGGGCAGAATTTGCTAGCAGCTGCACTGGTCCCTGCAGTTCCCCGAAGCCAAAATGGGCCCCTTTGCTTCTGCATTGAACAAAGCTCTCCACTGGGCTCCGACTCCTGGCCAGAGGATGCTTCCCGCACAGACGGGTGCCAAGGGCAGGCCATCTAAGAGGCCTGTCCAAAACCCCTCCCCCCAGGGCTCAGCCCTCCCCGAAGCTGCATCCAAACCAGTGACCTGGCGTTGGGCCTTGCCACTCGGTCCTGGGAAGGGGGCCAAGTGTTGCTCCCCTGATGCAGTGTCTGCCTCGGCCATCAGGGCAACGGGGTTCTACTCACCGTGCCAAGGCTGCTGTGTGGGCAACAGGCTGGCTCCCGGCATGGTCTTTGAAGGCAGGTCCTGCAGAGCAGAGGGAAGGGCGGTGGCTGAGGCGTTTGGGGAGATGCTTGCGTGTGACTCTTACCTTCTTTGGTGTGACCTACTGCCAGTCCGGCGGATTGTCTGAGCATAAGTGAATAGGGGAATGTTTGCTGCATCTCCTGAGCAGAATGTTACACCCCCAGAGAGGCCCGGCCATCCCCTCCTCTGAGGGAGGGAACCCGCTTCCCTTTGGCCTGGCTGAGCGTTTCAGCTGCAGCCGCTTCCTGGCCTGGAGTAGGAAGCCCCAGGCTCTGGGTGCAAATCCTGGCCAGAGCTTGCCCCTCTCTGCTTGAGCAGGCCCGTGGTTCTCTTTCCATCCCACCCTGCCCACGAGAGAGAAGCTGCCCCCCCCCTTCTGGCTTTCCATGCCGTGAGCCAAGGCCTGGAGCAGCTGGGCTTGCTCTCTTCCAGCACTGCATGGGGAGCTGGAAACTTGAGCCTGTTCAGACTGGCAAAAGATTTTGTGTGCCGATCTTCCGCCAGGTGTGGGTGATCTTGTGGGCAGACACCATCCTCTGCAACGAAGCTGCAGCTTTGTTTGGGGTGGCTGCAACGAAGAGCAGCCCACACGAGGGGTGGGCTGGAGGTGTTGAGGCAGCGGGCAGACTGTGGCGGTTCATCCAAAACCTCTGATGGCCACAGCTGGTTGTGGGAGCAGGCAGGCTGGAAGAGCAGGAGCCCCAAGCATGGGCCTGGCATGGGGAGGATTGGTGCAGAGGGCCCGCTGGCTACTTGGGGCACCCAGTGCCTAACCCCCCCCCCTTGGTCCTTTTGAGGGCTGGCTGTGGCTGAGGGCCCAGCCTGCTGGCCTCTGCCTTCTGCCAAGGTCCGGTGCCCATCTTGACTCACCTTTTGCTCCCTTGGCCAGGTGTCTCCAGAACTACATCCCTCCCCAGAGCCTGACCCTCTCCTGCCCTGTCTGCCGCCAGACCTCCATCCTCCCCGAGAAGGGGGTGGCTGCCCTGCAGAACAACTTCTTCATCACAAACCTCATGGAAGTGCTCCAGCGCCAGCCTGACAGCGCCAGCCATGAGGACGCCATCGCCATGCTGGACTCTGTCAGTGCTGTGCCGGGCAAGCCGCTTTCCTGCCCCAATCATGAGGGGAAGGTACATGTGGGGCTTGCACTTGTAGGGAGGCTAAGTGGGAGTGGCCTCGATGGTCCCTCTGCTCAGCAGCTTTCCCTGCCCAGCGGGAGAGTGGGTGTGGCGTCCACATCTCTGCTTTCTTTTCCTAAACCAGAGGGGCTTCTTGCGGGCAGGAGCCAAGGGGCCTGCCCACAAGGCAGCCATGCCGGCTGGGGATTGGGTCTCAAAGGTCCAGGGCCAACCAACTTCCCTATCTGCCCCTCAGACCATGGAGTACTACTGCGAGGCCTGTGAGACGGCCATGTGCCACGAGTGCACGGTGGGAGAGCACCGGGAGCATGTGACCGTGCCCCTGCGGGATGTGGTGGAGCAGCACAAGGCCTCACTGCGCCAGCAGCTGGACGCCATCAAGAGCCGGTATTGCCTGGGTGGGCTGCCCACAGCTGCAGGTCCATCTCGGGGGTTGGTTTTTTTTTACTCTGCTGCACAGCTCAGTCTGCTGAGGGGTCTTCCTTGTCTCCCAGCCTGCCACAGCTGGCCGCAGCCGTGGAACTCGTCTCTGGAATCAGTCAGCAGCTGGCGGAGCGCAAAAACGATGCAGTGGCCGAGATTGGGAGCACTTTTACTGAGTTGGAGAAAGCTCTGGGGCAACGTAAGGGGCTGCTGGTCCGAGACCTAGAGGCCCTCTGTGGGGCCAAACAAAAGGTAAACCCAGAAAATTTAGGAAGTTTCCTCTCAGGCCCTGGCAGCCCTCCTTGCTTCCTCCCCCAGCTTGAGAAGACACATGGTTGAGAGGATCTTGGTGCTTTGGCTCCATGGGCAGAGCCTCCCAGGCCAGGTGGGGGCTCTCACCCTGGCCAGCCCTCTCCTGCTCCTTGGCAGGTAAAGGGTGGGTGTACCCCCAGCCGGCTCCTGGGGGTTCTTGGCTTGGCAAAGCTGAGCCTCCTCTTCCCTGGCTCAGGTGCTGCAGGCCCAGCTGGAAGTCCTGCGCCAGGGCCAGGAGAACATCCTCAGCAGCTGCAGCTTCACTGAGCAGGCCCTGGACCATGGCTCGGAGACGGAGGTGCTGCTGGTGAAGAAGCAAATGAGCGAGCGGCTGAGCGAGCTGGCCAGTCGGGAGTTCCCTGAGCAGCCCCACGAGAACGCCCAGGTGGACTACGTGGTTGAGACGGAAGGCGTGCGCAAGTCCATCCTGAATCTGGGCGTGCTGCTCACTACCAGTGCCATTGCCCACAAGACTGTGGCAACAGGTGAAGGCCTCCGCCATGCCGTGGTGGGCCAGGCCACCTCACTGACCATCACCACCAAGGACAAGGATGGGGAGCTGGTGCGCAATGGCAGCGCCTGCCTGCAGGCTGAGGTGGTGGCGCCTGACAACTGCGCCCTGGAGCACGAGGTGCAGGATAACAAAAATGGCACTTACGAACTGCTCTACACGCCACGCCAGGAGGGCGACCACATCCTCTCCATATGCCTCTACGGGCAGCCCATCCGCAGCAGTCCTTTCCGGGTCAAGGCTGTCAAGGCCTCTGATGTGCCCCCCTCCCCAGATGATGTCAAGCGCCGTGTGAAGTCTCCCAGCAGCGGCCACATCCGCCAGAAGGCAGTCCGCCGCCCCTCCAGCATGTACAGCAGCGGCAAGAAGAAGGAGAACCCCATTGAGGATGAACTGATCTTCCGTGTCGGTTGGTGCCTGAGTGGGACGGAGGGCAACAGGGCCACTGTAGCTCCTGACTGGTTTGGTGGCCCCCTCCTGGCCTCACTTGGTGCCCCTCTCTTGGCAGGAAGCCGGGGCCGGGAAAAGGGAGAATTCACCAACCTGCAGGGTATCTCCACCTCCAGCAGCGGGCGCATCGTGGTGGCAGACAGCAACAACCAATGCGTGCAGGTAGGAGCAGCTCCTCTGCAGACGCCAGGGTGACTGCCCAGGACCCCTTCACAGACATTCTCTCCCCTCCCCCCACCCCCCAGGTCTTTTCCAATGAGGGTCAGTTCAGGCTGCGCTTTGGCGTACGGGGACGTTCTCCTGGACAGCTACAGCGCCCCACTGGGGTCACAGTGGACCTTAATGGTGACATCATCATCGCAGACTATGACAATCGCTGGGTCAGCATCTTCTCCCCCGAGGGCAAATTCAAGGTGAGCATCTGGGGAGGCAGACGTGATTTGCAGGTTGGGGTCTCTCGAGTGGTTGCAACCCATGTTGGCTGGGGAGTGTTGGTCCGCTGATCAGCTGCAGTGGGGACTAGGGAAGGCTGCACATCCCTTGTGCCTGAAGGGAGGGGGCTGCCAGAGGATCAGGCCGAGGGTGCTTCTGGGGCTGACATCCATGTGTTGATGCCCTGGAGCTGGCACATGCCCTTATGCCTTCCTCCCCAGACCAAGATTGGAGCCGGGCGCCTGATGGGCCCCAAGGGTGTGGCAGTGGACCGCAACGGGCACATAATTGTGGTGGACAACAAAGCGTGCTGCGTCTTCATCTTCCAATCCAACGGGAAGCTAGTAGCCAAGTTTGGGAGCCGTGGCACTTCAGAGCGCCAGTTTGCAGGTGCCCCAAGTAGTTCCTCTCCTTTGCCTCAGGCCCATATGGGAAGGGGTGGGCTAGGGTTAGGGTTAGTGTGTGGCATCGGAATAGGGACTGCCCCCTGCCTCCTTCATGTTTGGACTGTTGCCTTCCATTGCTGCCCACCGGGTCAGGCGGGTCCTTCCAGATGCTAGAACCCTCCTCCAGGTGCCCAGCAGAGGGTGGGTAGTGAAGTAGACTCCCTCTTGCCATCTTTGGGAGCAATGGGAATGTTGCGGCAGACAAGGGTTGGGTTTTCAACCAGCCCACTCCCCAAACCGGAGCGACGGTCGGCAAGTGGTCTGCTCTGCCAGCATTTCTGATGAACCTTTATGGAGGCATTGCCCGTTCGGCTGCCCCACAGAGCAGCCTGTGGCTGCAGCCGGTCTCAGACACATGTCTGGCTCTGGACGCTCAGCCTGGCTGGGCTCTCCTGAACTGCCTTTGGCCCAACGCTCCCTGTTGCTGACCTGGAGCCTAAGCTTGTTATAAGCCTTCGGAGATTTGGGGGGTGGGGTGGGTTTCTGGACCAAATAGACTTTGGAAGGGGTTTGGGTGGAGAAGCTGGAGCTTTTTCCCTTGCTCGTTTTCTTCAGGATTGGGAGCAGCGCCTGGTCTCCTTGCTCTCCGATTTTCAGGTCCTTCCCAGTGGCTCATTCCTTCTGGATCCCCCTGGTCCTTGCAGCGGGGCTCTTCCTCACTTCTTTCCTCCCATTTTCTTTGCTCAGGACCACACTTTGTGGCTGTCAACAACAAGAATGAAATTGTGGTGACTGACTTCCACAACCACTCTGTGAAGGTGAGAGGGAACCCTGCCCATTCTAGGTGATGTGGGGTCCTGAAGGGGAACTATGCTGTTGCTGTGAGAAAGGTTTGCCTGGGGCCCTCAGCTGCTCCTGTGACTTATGGGCCCCAGTCCCCCCCCTTCCACCCACTCCCCAGCACTTCTCCTGCCTTGAGGAGGAGAAATATTCCTGTGTTGAAGCGGTGGGTGGGTGAGGATTCTTGGGCCTCACTGGCTAAGGGGAGGCTCCGTGCTTGCTGGGGAAGGGTAAGCTCTTCTCCCAAAGCCAAGCCCTCAGCCTTTGGTTCCTTTGCACCACCCCCCTGCCCCCACCAAATCACCCAGCAGGCAGCTGGAGGCAGGGGCCCGGACCAAGCTGGGTGGTGGGCCTGGGAAGCTTCGTCAAGCCATCTCCCTTCCTGTCCTCAGGTCTACAGCGCAGACGGAGAGTTTCTCTTCAAGTTTGGCTCCCACGGTGAGGGGAACGGGCAGTTCAACGCTCCGACGGGCGTGGCTGTGGATTCCAATGGGAACATCATTGTGGCCGACTGGGGGAACAGCCGGATCCAGGTGCTTGATGGGAGCTGGGCAGCTCAGCCTCTTCCTCCTCCTCAGCAGCCAGCCTGGGGGTGAAGTCCGGGGACACCTGATGTGTTCTGGGGAGTGCAGAGGTGGCTTCAGGGCCAGCTACCTCTTCAGTTGCCACTAGAATGATGGCTGAACCAGTTCGTCAAAGCGGAGGCGGTCAATCGAGCCTCTTGTCTTCCGGGGTCCTTTAGGGGTCCCCAGACAGCGGGTTCAAATGATCCAGCAACCTCTTCTCAGTGTCCCTTGAGCTACGGGGGTTGAAGGTAGTGACTCGAACCCTTGGCTCTCGCTCCCGAGGGTGGTACAGCTGCTGGTGCGCCTGCTGTTTTCCCCCTCATGCCCAGGTGTCACTGTCCACTGGTCAGCCATACCCCACTCAAGTGGTCTTGAGCACCTTGCTCCTGGCTGGTGGGAATGGAGGCCAGAACCTGACCATCCTGCTGGGAAGGGGCTTCAGCCCCTAATTATTCTTGTAACCCTATCCTGCCCCTCCTGAATGAGCCACATGACTTTTGAGATGGAGTGACCAGAAGCAGCCATTGGAGTCCATGGGCAGGGAGGTGCCCTTCTTGACTCACAAGATTGGACATAGTGGTAGCGCTGCCTTCCGACAAGAATTCAGGGCCCCCTCCTCTCTTCCAGGTCTTTGACAGCTCGGGCTCCTTCCTGTCCTACATCAACACCACGGCAGATCCACTCTACGGGCCACAGGGCTTGGCGCTCACCTCAGACGGACACGTGGTAGTGGCCGACTCGGGCAACCACTGTTTCAAGGCTTACCGCTACCTGCAGTAACCCTGGCGGGGCAGGCTGGAAGGGGGGGGCTCTCCGGGTCCCTTCTGGCCCGCCTGCTGGACTATGCGCTTGGGGGTGGGCTGGCTGGCCCTCCGGGTCCTTCGCCTCACATCAAGTTGGGGGCTCTGGCAGCTGTGTGTGAAGGTGCCAACAGCCACAATGGCAGCTACGCAGCACTGGGACGGCTTTGTGGGGGTGGGGGTGGTCCCGCAATCTCCCCAAAAGCTGACCTTTTCCACAGTGAGGGGGAAAGAGCCTCTCTATGGGCACCATGCAGCTCTTGCTTTTACGGCTCTCTGGGGGTCTTGCCTGAGGCCCCCCCCTCCCGGTAGGAATCCCTTGGAGTCTCCTGGTTCCACCACCCTCATTGTCCCTTCCCTTGTTTTTTTCTGCACTTTATCATTGCCCAGAAAGGGGGCAAAGTAGCCCCCCCTCCTCTTAGCAGAAGGCCAACCCGTCACCCAGCTGCAGGGACCTGGAAGGGGACGGGTAACCAGAAACCGACCGTTTCTGCAGTGAAAGCGACAGAGGCTTCCAGTGGGGGACCCGGATGACATCCCAAGAGCTGAACCCCTTGGGCCATGAGGGGCCGTCACTTTATCCACCCACCCACCGCCCCCAGTCTCCATTTTCCCTTCTGGGTGAATTTCTGGGCTAGCCAGCGATTCTTCTGGAAAAAAAAGCCCTTTGGCCAACCAAGAGGGGAGCAGCCAGAGGCCCCATGGGAGTCCTGTGCTTTGTGGGGGGCTGCGGCCGGTGGGAAAGAGCTGTTCTACACAGGGGGCAAGGGGGGCAGCGTCAGTTTTCCCAGCCCCTTGGACGTGTGCCCCCCCCCCCTTGATGCACGACCCAGCTCAGCCGGTCTCCCAAAGGGTGCCAGCTCTGCCCTCGTGCCCCTGGCTTTCTACGCGCCCCTCCCCTCCCCTCCCCTCCGGCTGAGCAGAGGCAGCCACGTGCTAATGGAATTATGTACAAATAAAGTATTCTGAAAATAAACGTCCTGTCAGTCTTGGCTGGGGAGGGATGGGAGGAAGGAGGCGCAGCTGCCCCCTGCTGCAAGAACCAGAGGGGGGGAGGGGCTGAAAGCAGCTTTCCCCTGCAGAAGCCCCCCCTCCCCCGGCAACAAAACATGCACTGCTGGGGCCCTAGAAAGCGGTGTCGTCCATTTGGAGCTTCCTGCCGCCTGGAGGGGCCGCCTCTGTCTGCCACCGCTGGGCCCGAAGCCGCGGCTGCCCCTCTTCCTGGAGATCTGCACGTTTTCCTCCGCTTGAGCCGGCCGAGGGAACGGGCGCTTCCCCCGCCCCCCCCCCCCAGCCTTTTAATCCGCCGGCGCTGCTGGGCCGCCACCCGGCGCTCCTGTGCGGAAGGCTGCGGGACCCTCCTCGGCCGGTGGCTTCTTCCTGCCCTGCAAAGCTTTGGGGACGGCAAAGTATCCCCAACTGGCAGGCGCCGCTTATTGTGCCGGTGGCCGGAGCCTGGCAGGGCTTGTTGGCACCCCAAGGAAGGAAGGAAGGCCGGCTCCTCCCCCCGAGCCACCGGCCGCCTCTGCTGGCTCCTTACGGGCTGCTGTAGCGTTAACAGCGTTACCCGCCACTCACGACAAACCCCCCGGTCGTCCCCCCCGCCCCGAGCTGGCCCCCCGGTGTTCACAGCTCCGGCAGTCACGTGGCCGCATCCCGAGTCACGTGACGGTGGTCGAGAGTAGCTCCTTCGTGTCCTAAGCCGAGGACGAGCTCTGCCCAGCCACAGGGCCGCCCCGGCCGAAGTGTTGAGCCCGAGGCTTTCCCTGCGGCCTTTAACAAGGAAGCTCCGGGAACCCCCCCCCCCCCCCCCCCCCCGCTCAGGCCTCCCCGTTGCCTCCTTGCAAGGGAAGGCCGCGGCCCTCCCGGAAACGGGCCCTGCCCGCCTCATCCCTCCGCCCGGCCTCCAATCACCGTCGCGGACGCTGCCGGCTTTCCCCTGGCTGGCCGGCACGCCCGTCCTTCATTCAGCCCCGCCCCTCGGGCACGGAGGAGAGGGTCACGGGACGGGAAGGCCCCGCCTACGTCCTCCTGGCCTAGCCAACAGCGCTTTCATTGGCCGCCGCCGCCGCCTGACGCAAGCGAAAGCTTCCGAGGGCGCGCGGGCGCGCTGCTGCCCCTAGTGGCGTTGGGGGTCTCCTCCTGCAGGGCTCGGCGGGAGGTTCTCGGGGGGTCGCGAGCGCTTCCAACCGTAGCTAAGAGGAGCCTGGAATCCGCCACGTGGTTTGCCCTTCCGGGGGGGGAGCGCCCCCCCCCGTTGCTCCGCGTGCAAAAAAGGAGCCTGGCTGGTGCCCCCGAAGAGCCCCAAGACGGAGGCCGGGGCTCTGGGCGGAGGGCGCGGCTTTCCCGGTGCTCCCCGAGGGCCCCGCCGCTTTCCCTCCCCTTCGGAGAGAGCAGAGCTGGAGCGACGCGGGGCTGCTTTGGGGGGGGGGGGGCACCGAGTCCGGCCTTTCTGGCGGGGAGCTGCTTTCACATAACCCGCCCCGCGCCCAGCCCGCTCCCGCAACTTGCTGTGCCCTGGAAGGCAGCCCCTCCCCTGGCTTCTTGAGAGGGGGGGCTCCACGGCCCCCTTCTCCCGGCCTTCGGTGGCTGCGCTTCCTTTTGAACCAGGCACGCGCACGCACGCACACAGAGCCCTTGCTGGCCCCTTTGCCCCCTCCCTTGCAGGTCAGACCACAGCCCGGGCGGGATCCTCGCTTTGCCGCTCTCCCACCCAAAGCAGCGCCGGGAAGCTGCCTGCAGCAAAGCCCCAAAGGCAGCGCAGTAACCAGCCCAGAAGCCCCGCTCCCCGTCCTCCGTCCATGGGTGACCAGCCCCCCTTCGCCCGCACCCCCTCTGCCTCCCAGGGGAACCTACACCCGGCTTTGGGGTCCTCTTGCAGAGCTGGAGGGGGATGCGCCCCTATCTCCCTGCGACCACAGATGGGGCTGGCAGATCTCCCCGGGGAGAGGGAGGGGCACGGGGCTGCCTTCTCTCACGGCCCTTCCCCACTAACCCAGCTGCTGTCTCGGCATAAAATGGGTTGGTCAGAAGTCGAGACTGCGTGGGTGGTTCTCCAGAGAAGCAGCTGGGAAGGATCAGGCCCATCTCTGGGTACCTGGTGCCTCCTCCTCCCCCGGGAAGAGGAGGCCTTGACGATTTCCCGCTATTGACCGGCAGGCCAGAGGAAGGCAAATATTGTCCCTATGTGCAATAGTGGGGGAGGGAGGAATCTGGGACTGGCACGGCTCCTGAGGGGGCCGATGGAGCTGCCAGCCTTAAAAGCTGGAATCTCTGAAAGGCCCTGAGATACCATATCCCAAGACCTAAAATGGTCACCTAACATTAAAAACGTCATCAAAAAAGCACAACAAAGAATGTTCTTTC
>JANHGD010008676.1:177004-188581 GCA_027560375.1 Imantodes cenchoa | reverse complement strand
ATGGGAAATTTGTCTTTTCCAATGGTCTTAGGTGACCCCTGTGAAACGGTCGTTCGACCCCCAAAGGGGTCCCGACTCCCAGGTTGAGAACCACTGCCTTAAAAGCTGCTAAAAAGGTAAAGGTAAAGATTCCCCTTGCACATATATGCTAGTTGTTCCCTACTCTAGGGGGCGGTGCTCATCTCCATTACAAAGCCAAATAGCCAGCGCTGTCCGAAGACGTCTCCGTGGTCATGTGGCCAGCATGACTAAATGTCAAAGGCGCACGGAACACTGTTACCTTCCCACCAAAGGCGGTCCCTATTTTTCTACTTGCATTTTTACATGCTTTTGAACAGCTAGGTTGTCAGAAGCTGTCTCTATTATGCGGCGCTAGGGATTCGAACCACCGAACTGCCAACCTTTCTGATCGACAAACTCAGTGTCTTAGCCACTGGGCCACCACGTCCCTCTAAACTAAAGTTCTACTTTAGTAGTAGAAGCTGCTACTAAAAGGTAAACCTATAAATAAGATTTATCATTTCAGTGTTGAGATAAAGAAGTCCCATGGTGGAATGTTATCTCACTGCACAAAATATTACATTTTTGCTTCCCCTTTAATAGTATCTTCTGTTACTTCCTGGAAGATCACTGCTTTATTATTAGAAGCAGATAAGGTAGCTGAAAAATGCTGCTTTTTCCTGCTTTTAGTCACTAGAAGCATTTGTTTACAATCAGAGAAAATCCTCAAAACAAAATTAACACTAGTGTTTTGTCCAGCTTTCAAGTATTGGAAACCATATCACTCACTGTACTGATACTTCCAGACACAAATTATTTATTTGTCCAATATGGTCTCTGTTAAGAATGTGTGTGGATAGGGTGGGGGAGATCACTAACAACCTCATACAATTCTTCATGAAACAATTTCCTATTTTTCCAATGATTCCCTGCACCATTATGCCACTGGTAAATATCCAACATCAGAGAGCTGAGAAAATAAATGAAAATTCTGGTTTGAAGTTTGAGACCATGGAGGATCCTGTATTATGGCTTTTAAATTTTACATTGCTATCACTAACTTTGTAATCTGCACAACCTGAACTGCATAAATAAAAATGTATCACCAATTCTCCAGGTTATTTTGCTATATCTAACCTTACGATTTAGGACTGAATATAGGTTTTTTTTTAAAGCTGCAATGAAACAACTTCTGGAGCTGGGTTGTTGTTTTTTTTTACACGAAGCTGGACAGCAATCCAAAATCACAGAGGGGAACGAGAGAGGGAACACAAGGAGCGCATTGAAGTGGGTTCTAAAGCAATGCTTCAGGCATGAAGCTTTTTTGAACCTGCAGCAAATTTCACGCGACGATTGCTTGGCTGCTATTGCTAAGGCTCCTGAACATTTAAAGCGCTTCCTGTAACCCGTACAGTACTACCAGTCAGCCAGATCAGGGTAATTGCCAGCTGGTGCAGGAGGCGGGAGACACACGGTCGCACCTGAGACGCCCGCCTCCTACTCCCGACCTATCTTTCAGGCCCCCTCCCCCTCCCTCTCCGTCTCCCGGCCTCGGAGCTCCTGGCGCTGCTGCTGCCGCGCGCTCGCGCCACGCCACTCACCCATCAAAGCCCGAAGGTGCTTGAGGCGGGTCAGCGGTTCTTTCCGCGGGTCCAGCGCCTTCTGCGCAGACTTCTTGACATCCGCATGACCCCTCCGCGAGAACATCTCGAGGGCGCTTGAAGGAGGTGCAGCCGCAGCGGAGGCTTCCCGCCTTTGTCCTCGGTCGGATTCTTCTGCACCGACCCTCTCTCGGAGCTTCGCTCCCCTGGCCAGTCTCGGGGCCGAAGCCGGACGCGCAGCCACAGAGGGAGAGCAAGGTTGCGGGCGGGGAGGGGGGAAGGAGGAGGAGCTAAGCCCCGTGAGGGGAAATAGGCGGGGCTTGCCGCCGTCGCTGGGCGGGGCATAAGGTAGCGGTCAGAGCAAGCCCGTTCGTTGCCTTTGTGAGAGGCGGCGCCTTCAAGGGACGGAGAGGAGTTCGTTCCTGCGGTGCTGGAATATGTTTCATTTATTTAACTTATTTATAAATAAGTGGTTCTTCCCCCCCAGGGCTGGAAGCTCTAGCCACCCTCATTCGCATGACTTAAATTTTAGAACTACAAAGTCCAGAGGGCTGGGTGGGCGGCCATCTTGGCGGGCGCAGGGTTGTCCAGAAGGCGCAGCCTCTTGCAGCAAGTGCAGGGACTGCCTTGCGTGTTACGTTGCTTCTGCGGGCGCCGGCAATTTATTGTGACCTTGATATGAACCCAGCAAATGGAGCCGTGGTGAATAGTACTAAATTACAGAGATTTTTTTTAATGGTTAACCAGTTATCATTAACTGTAAATTCAGAGTTGTGCGGAGGTTGTTGAAATGGATCTAAAATTGCATTTTGCTAGCTGCTTCTATTGGGAATAAAGTGTACAAAATCATTACACTCAATCAGATTCAGATAGACGCAGAAGCAGCTGAGCTTCAGGCCAGAAAATATTTACTTGAGAGGAAGCTTACACCACATATTTTGGATTACAATTCCCATGATTCTTAATTGGTTATCTGGAGAAGGTGGTTTTTCATTGCAAAAATGAACTGTACTGGGCATTCTGAGACCTCTAAGGAATTTAGAACTCTATAGGACTCTTAAGAAATTGATTTCATTTCTAGAAATCATTCCTGTTTTTTAAAAATCAAAAGCAATTTTTAAAAAATTGTAATTTGCAAATCAGTAATGGTGAGAAACTGCTCCATTACCCATCATCATAAATAAATGTTGAGTGACTCAGTTCCTAGCTTAAGGAGGAAGTGGATCCAGTGCAAACAATTCTTCTAGTTACCTGACTGACTCCACAATCTCCTGCAGTATAATTGGCTTCCATGACAGATGCACAAGGCTGATGGATTCCTTCAATACATTGTTTTAAACTACCTGAGGTTAATTTTTAAATGCATTTTTCGGCGTTTGATGCCTATTTGAGGAATAAACTGCTACAATCATTACACTCGGGTGTCAAACTGGTGGCCAGCAGGCCGGATGCATCATGTGCAGGCCACGCCCACCCCAGGTTTGTGAATGGGAAAAACATTGCAAAACATCACATGGCAACGTGATGCCCTGAGTTTGACACCTGTCCTATCCATCAAAATCTCTTGGCTTCTCCCCCCTAATATAATATTTTTTTTAAAAAAATCATTATCCTTACTTGAAAGCAATCCTGTAGCGCCTCAGAGTTTGTTCTATATAGTAGTACCTGTATTTCAGGATTACAGGTTCTCTACTTATGGGGACCAAAATTATTGGGACCAAAACTTCCATCACTAAGAAAAATGGTTAAGTGAGTCACATCCAATTTTACCATCTCTTGCTGCAATTATTAAGGGAAACATGGTATGATGATCTGGGGCATGGCACAGAGATAACACAGGCAACTGGCAGTTCAAACCGCCCCTTTATTGCTCCAAATTTCCTCAAACACTCCCATGTTTCTGGCAAGTCCCAGAGCAAAATGATGACAAACACACACATCTCAAGCAGCCTCTGGCTGCAAATAGTTCAGTCCTGCACTGTATACACCACGGCTGTACAGCAGTAAATCCAGCAGGGCAAATCGAGTTCAGGAATCAAAAATTCCAGAGGTCGTATTCAGCAGATTCTGTTCAGTTCTGCAGAACCAGTAGCAGAAATTTTGAGTAGTCCAGAGAACTGGTAAATACCACCTCTGACTGGCCCTGCCCCCATCTATACTCTGCCTCCTGAATCCCAACTGATCAGGAGGAAATGGGGATTTTGCAGTAACCTTCCCCTGAAGTGGGGTGGGAATGGAGATTTTACAGTATCCTTCCCTTGCCATGACCACCAAGCCACGCCAAGACAACCGGCAGTAAAATTTTTACAAGCCCACCACTGAAAGGATCCAGTTAATTAGTCCAGAAAGCCAGAAAAATTCAAGGAATCCAGGAAAGTTCAAACATCGGCACTCAATTCAGTGTTTGTTCCCAACAAATTCCCTCCCCACAGCGTCCCCTTAAGTCTCCCCATGTGTGCCTTATGAAGATGGGTGGGGCACTCTTCTTCTGAGTAGCCTGTTCAGTCTGAGCTGTTAGATAGGGTGAATGGAAGAGGCAGAGAGAAATGGCTTCAAAACAACAGCTCTTTATTTGGCAACTATTTACAATCCAGCAAAGGTTCTGTCTGACAGCCAGACCTTTTATAGGGAGTTGCCAGACAGTCTAGCCAATCAGCAGTCAGTATTTTCCATCCAGAATGGAGGACCTGACTGAAGCCTATGTGCTTCAGACTGAGAATGTAACACTGCTCTTGCCTTCTCTCCACTCTTCATGCTCTCAAATCAGGAGGTGGTGGTCCTTGCTCATCGCCTGAACTCTGTCTGTCATGTTCACTGCTTAGCCTCTCTTGGTCATCCTGCCCCTGTTCCTGCCTATAAACTGTCCTAATCCAGAAAGGCCCTGACCTGACTGGCCCTTCCCCCCTTCCCTTCCCCATTTTTCTCTGAAGCCAACGAAGCTGTCCCCTCAATTTCTGTAGGCTCCAGTTTCAGCTCGTCTTCCCCACAGAGTCAGGCTCCAACGGGGGCATGACACATGGTCATTAAGTGAATCTGGCTTTCCCCATTGACTTTGCTAGTCAGAAACCATCTGGGAAGGTCACAAATAGTGATCATATGGATAGCCCAGGATTCTGCACCCATCATAAATACATGCCAGTTGCCAAGTACCTGAATTTTGATCACATGACCGTGGGCACACTGTGACAATTGTAAGTACGAGGACTGGCCATAAGTCCCTTTTTTCAATGTGGTTTAATTTCAAAAGGTCAGTAAAAGGATGGTTGTAAACCAAATACTACCGGTGTATTCTAAGTAATATCAAGATTTCTTGTGATCTCTGAAAAATAATATCAATAACAAGTATTTTCTATTTCTTTTTATTTCTAACAATTAAAAAAAGTGTTAACAAAAAGGCTTAATGGACCCTCAATCAGTACACAGAACTCACTGGAAATAAATTCATTGTATTTTTTAAAACTGCCATGTGCATATTTACCCCATCACAAGATAGCTACAATAAAACAACCAAATTTAAATTCCAGATAGGGGTTACTTTTGAAATTTAATGTACTTATTTTAAATGTCATTGATCAATTGATTCATGTTTTGAAATAAATAGCATGCGTGTGACCTGTGTTTTTACAATATTCTCTGGTATTTCTTTAAATGTAAAACAAGTTTTACAACATTTAAAATATTTTGTTTTTCTACCATGCGTAATAGTTAAAACTTTCTAGACTGCACACAGCTTTTTATTTTAGCAATACAGTTTAATTGTTGGTCATTTTCATCCAAATTTATATTGCAATATTTTATTTTATTATCTTTTAGAACTTTACTTGCTGGTTCTCTTCAATTTATTTCTTTTTTTGTCCCCTTTGTTGTCTTTTATGTAATGTTAATAAAATTTTAATTTTTCCTATGTTTAAGTGTGAAGCATACCTCTATGCTTATGCTAGGAATGGAGACATCTAGATTTTCTCATTCAGGCTTACTGCATTATATGGGGTCAGTTCAGAGGTGGGTTCCAACCAGTTCGGACCAGTTCTATAGAACCATTAGTAATTTGGTGGCCTGGGTTGCTGGAACCGACGCCCCTGAGTTGGTTCTCTTGGTGGCGCATCTTGTTTTTTGCTTCTGCACATGCTCAGAAACTTTATTTTAGTTCTGCACATGCGTGCGCGCAAAGCTTGCACATGGTGCATCCCTGAGCGAACCACCAGTAGCAGAATCTGGAACCCACCCCTGAATCACCCCTGAGTCTCAATCCAGCCTACTATACAGATTTCTGGTTGTGGGGAAAATGTGAATAACCGTTTGCTCTGGAATAAAAAATAAAATAGGAATCAAATAAATACATAAAACTTCTTTATTTTTGTATCTTGCAAAGTTCTAGCTTTCCTACAAATAAATTATTCATATTAAGCTATGACTTTCTGATAAACATATATACAATTGTTAAATTAGTGACTTAAATATTTTCTAAATAATAAATGTTAGCAAATGTATTTGCTAAATCTGAAAATTAGTTTGTGATTTTATATGGACTGCCAAGCTTTATATTTTCAAAGAAATATTCTTATTGGATGGAATTGCTACTATTCATATTTTGGTGTGGACATTTTTATATTTGACAAGAAGTTCTTACTTAAATCAGTTTTCTATCACAGTACAGACTGAAGAGCTGGAATATATGTTTGTTGACATTCTAAATAAATAAGGTCATTAATATTTGCTTCAAAGAAAAACTAGTTCAGCACATTTAAAAGAAAAGGAGTTCCATTACAGCAAAGCATACCGCATGTGGCATTTGGTCAAGATGGTGTTTTATGGAAATTGAAGTACTTCCACACATCATCGTTTCTATTTCGAGATCCATCCAAACCTTTCTGTCACTATCCATGCAATTGCCTTTAGTGATGGCAATCGCAAAATCTTGAGAACAGAGAGGGAACATCATGACACAATCTATGGTCCTTCCAAATAGTTGATAGGAATTTTTTAAAAAGAATAAATTATTCAGTGACCTGTGCTTGGGGCTAAGTAATAGTGGGGTTTTCCCAATAGTTGTAATCATAATTATTTTTACATTAGGTTATAGCTAAAGCCTCTTGAATTGGAGTAAGAGAAGAAACCTTGGTTGAACCCAGAGCCTGGAAGTTGGAGTGAAGTAACACTTAGGTACCTGCTCCTTATATAACCAGAGAAAATCAATCAGGCAGCTATTAAGGGGATATACATTTAGAGCCCACCAACCACACTTGTTTTTTGATAATGATTTCTTCAGGCAGTCGGGTCAATTGTTTTCTGTTATGCAATGCTGAATCTTCGCAGAGTCTATAGCAGTTACTGAACTTCTTGTTTCACCCTACTTCCTGCTGCCTGAAAATTAGTGTGCCCAGGATCATGCCATTCTCTTTCAGGTACACATTGTTCCCCAAACATCCATTCACTTTCCCAAATATTCAGCTGTATCTCTGCCTTTCTGCCTTTTTCAACTAGGCAAAGGGCAATATTTTTCAGAGGTGGCATCAGGCAATGAGATTAGGCAGCCTGCATAATAAAATCATCAGTAACCATCCTTCTCCAAATTCTGCCTCCTTCTAGGTAGCTATATTTTCCCTTTTAACTGCTTTGGTGTTTTTAAAAAAAACATTTATATGGGTTATTCATTTACATAACATGCTAACACCCTAAGAAAATATTTAGGCAATGAGAAATATAAACACTAGTTTAAAACCTAGGTTATTCACTAATTTCCTCAGCCTTAATGTCTCTAGCAAGAGAAGAGCTCTGACTGGTTGTTTTGCATGATTGGTCCTGGAGAAAAGACAATGCTAACAATCTTTCTTGAATTGTATATGCTTAATTTGGCGCCAAATGATCTGTGGACAGATTATATCTGTCAAAATTAGTGTAATATATTGATGGCATCTGATCTCTTGTTCATCAGAGGTTGTATTCAGCAGGTTCTGACCAATTATAGAGAACCGGTAGTGAAAATTTTGAGTAGTTCAGAGAACCGGTAAATACCACCTCTGACTGGCCACGCCCCCATCTATTGTCTGCCTCCTGAGTCCCAGCTGATCGGGATGAAATGGGGATTTTGCAATAACCTTCCCCTGGAATGGGGAGGGAATAGAGATTTTACAGTATCCTTCCCCTCCCACACCTACCAAGCCATGCCCACCATGCGACGCCACGCCCACCACGCCATGCCCACAGAACCAGTAGTAAAAATTTTTGAATCCCCATGTTCATCTATTCTGTTCTAGATGTAGTGTGCAGGTCGGCCACTAGATGGGGCTGCGTGGTAGTAGCAGAGTTAGCAACTGTGATATGATTGGTTGACCACCTAAACAGCTAGAGTATAAAAGCCGGCTGTTAGGCAGAGTTCCTGTTCCTGTCAGAAGTACCTGTAACTTCTTCTTGTGTTAATAAATGGTTGAACTTACCTCAGAGTCTGGAATTATTAGGAATCCGCACCCACCAATGCCCACTACATAACAGTCATGAAGGCGGTCTCTGCAAGCGATGTGGTACGTTAAGAGCACAGCAAGACACGAAAGATGCCTTGGTCAACCACTGCACCCAGCCCATCTCCAACGGTCTCGACTCTTGTCCTGCTATTAGAGCAAGATGGAATCTGGGAAGAGAGAGTGAGGTTGACTATGAACACTTCTCCCTCACTTTAATTCAATTCATGTGCAAGTCTTGACATCCCAGATATCAAAGTCCTCTTCGAACATGATGGACGAACATCAGTATGACACTTGAACCCTTGTATCACAGTGGTCTTGATATGCACTCTTATGATTTAATTCACTCAGCAAGTTTCCCAGAAAGAGTACAAGATTATCAGGAAACAAGTAACTTCATTTTCAAGTTGACCTTGAATCCTAATGACTTTATGGATAAGTGCATGTAGCTTTTCTTGGTAAAAGTACTGACATGTCATGCTTTTTCCTGAGATGTGTTTTTCTTCTGCAATCCAGCATACAATTCTGACACTGACTCTCCCATTCAAGTATTAACCATGCTTAATACTGCTTAGCTTTCAAGGCCAGCTAAGGATAAAAAGTACATCTAGTTTTATTTTAATCTAAATGTAACTTATTAAGTATTGTATAATTAACAAGATTATTCACCAAGTATCGAATTGGCATTGCCAGGCTAAAAATAGTAATTCTTCAATAACTTTGGGATAGCTTTGGAAGCTTTGTAGCAAGGCTGTTTGTGGATTATCAGAATTTGATAGAAAGTTGGGGCTAAACATCATTTCAAACTTTTTTTCTTTCAGATAAGCAGACGTAAAGCAAGCAAGCAAGTTACTTTTGTTCAATATATGCTTCCAGTTTCTCAGCCACATTTTTTACTTGGATTAGCTAACATGTTCTTGACTAAAGGTACAGGTTTAGGTACCCCCCCCCCCATTTTTTAATATCTGCAGCCAGCCAAAGTAACTGTGTAGTAATGTGGTAACTGAACTTTTTTCTGTCTTCTTAATGTTATTCATTATTTGTACCTAGATATATAAAGACTCTATGGCAGGTGTGTCCCACTCGCATTGTTACAGCAGAGTCACATGACATTTTGGGACTTTCCCCCCTTTCGTTAAACCGAGTGTGGGTGTGGTCAGCCTGTGACACATCTGGCCTACAGGCCATGAGTTTGACAGCCCTGTTCTATGGTATTGGCTAATATATTTGTGCAGTGGTCTAGTTCCAAATTGTACCTACTTCCTAATGAAGTTAAAGCAGAATTTGCAGATACTGATGGCAATATTCTCACTATGAATCTGGGCTGGCAGCTGGCTTTTCTCTGGTTCGCGAAACATTTAATTTTTCATTTCTTCAATTTTTAGGGGATCATTTGTGGGATAGACTACGTGACATTTCCTCCTCTTAAGAGTCTTAGCATTCTTCTCTAAATCATGCTCAACAACTCTCTTCTTACTGGTTACCGACTGTGGTAAAATATAAACAAGCAAACACTCTTTGATAATCTTCTCTAGAGTTGTCCCCAAACTAACAAAGTAAATACTGATTTAATTCAGATTTATCAACCTATCCAGCAGCCTTCAATAGACAGCAGTGTCTAGGTCCATCTTAGTTATTAGCCATTGTTCCCATATTTTTTCATTCTAACCTGTTTTCCCGTGTATTTTAAAATTTTGCCTCTAATGCCAGACCAGCAACAGAGATCCACTCCTATAACATTGCTTTAGCTGTATTTGTGTGGCTGCACGAAGAGCCAGCAGAATGACTAAATACAGGTTGTCACAGATTTGGGGGCTAGATTGTACTTTTCTGTTTTAGGATATTTTTTTGAGATTATGTTTTGTTCTGAAGGTTATATAGCTTTATCTGTGGAAGGTAGCATTAGGTTAGCATTGCTCACCATTTTATCCAGAGCTAAAATAATGCATGCTTACCATCTTTTGTTATTCTGTAACTTTATGGCCGTCACACTGTTTTTTGTTCGCTTTGTGCACTTTTGAAATAGTGCTGAAATATAAGCTTTACAAGGACCATTCCTGTCATTAAAAATTAAAACATGAAAATGTCCCCTAAGCGTTAAAAGGAAATTCTGAATGACTGTTTTGAGGATTTCTGTGGTGAATTGTCACAATTCTATAAAAAGAATGAATTCTATGCTGAAAATAAGAGATCTATCTAGCAAAGCCAATAATTTACAAGGAAGTCTGTTAAAGTTTATAAACATGACGAATAGTTACTTTCACATTCAAAGAATGTTCCTTGATCTACTTGTTCAGGCAGGTGCAAATCACTTTAATGCAAACATTTGTGTCAAAATGTTGAGTAAGTATGTTGCCCAAACTGTCACCAAGCTGCTACTGCTGCTGCAACGCATCGACAGATCAGGGTTTTTTGTTTTTTTCTGAGTTTTTTTTTTAAACAATCTCTATGTAGAATAAATCTTTTTGATGGCTTTTTAAATACCTATTTTAAGAGCTTTTTGCTTAGCATAACTTTATCAATTTTGAAGAAATGGAAGACGATGGAAAACATACAAGAATCTGTCAGATTGTCAGCTTTCATATAGGAAAGACTAGATAAGACTCAAAGGATGAGGTATCTGTGTGTCAAACATGTTCTCTTGTGTTTATATAATGATTCCTGATTAATTTCCCACTTGAGTTGTCCTCTCAATTGAGAGGGTTCTTCTCCAATATAGAGTTAAACTTTATAATTGTTTGATGAGTAATTCATTTGCTTTGGCTCATGGAGAAGACAGGGAAGGGTGGACTGATTTTATGTATCCTTTGGGTTGTTTAAAATGCCCCAAATAATTCCTAGCCACTCTTCCATGTAACCACCTCATTAGTAAGGAACTATTAAAGAACAATGAACTACTATGCAAAGGCATACTTTGTATTGAAAAGTTCCAGTTTCTGAGTATCTATATCACTGATCTATATACTTTCCTTCCTTATATCTGCTGGACATGAATCCCCTGTACCTTTTGTGAAAAATATTGCTAATTAGAAATAGCCAACAAGACAAACTGGAAATTTGACAGTGTAAAATAACTTCCTGTATTCTATGCACACAGTGCTTGCTCCCTTGGTTATAACAATATGTGTATTTTTTGCATGAAATTGATGCATCAAATTTTATTCGTAGACTCCAGCAAATTGAAAATTCAAATACTGACTTAGAATGTGGAGTAGGATTAGTCAATTTACTGAAATGGCTAGAGACTGAAGATGTACAAGTCTTTTATTTCTTTTTAATGATATATTGCATATTTTAGAGTTTTTAAAATGCTAGGTAGCATAATCCTTAGCTTTTTAAAAAGCAAAATCCATTGACTTAATTAGACTCTGTGTCTATGATTTCATATTATGCCTTAGCACTTAGACTTATATACTGCTTCATAGTGCTTTACAGCTGTAAGCGGTTTACAGAATAAGCATATTGCCCCCAACAATCTGGGTCCTCATTTTACCCACCTCGGAAGGATGGAAGGC
>JANHGD010008676.1:64311-75121 GCA_027560375.1 Imantodes cenchoa | reverse complement strand
AGCCTGTCCACTCATTGGTTCTTCATTCTGCTGAGGTCGTCAGCTCTGCTTTTAGCAAAGCCATCTTCAGTTTGCTATTTCTTCCTCAGAAATCCCGCAAAACAGTGAACTTGTTGAAGGTGATTGGAACTGATTGGGAGGGAGAGGCTTTAATCATTCAGTCTGCACCAAGCTGCTTTAGGATGATGATTGTTTTTCTATTGCTGCTGGCAAAAAAAGGAAACAATTTTTCCACCCACAAAGCAGATAAATGATCAAGAGTGGAAAAATAGGTAGGACTCTGAAAGCATTAAAGTTATGTGATTAATATCCAGAATATTTTTACTAGTGAATTTTTTTCCAGCTAACATAATGTTCTTCATTGGATAATGTAGTGCCGTGAGGGCGAACCTAGGTGGCACACAGAGCCTTCTTTGCAGGCATGCCAGCCATCGCCCCAGCCCAGTTCCACTGTGCATGCGCACTCCTCCCCCCGGCCAGCTGGTCTTTGGGTCTCTGCCGTGCATGCGCAGGGGTGGGGCGCATGCGGGGGACACGTGCGTGCATGCACAAGCAGAAAGGGTGCATGTGCGGGGGGCACTTGTATTGCATTTTGGTGGTTGGCATGCACATGTCCCCCCATGCCCTGTTTTAGGCCTGGAAGTCCTCCTGCACCAACCTGGAAGCCAAAAATGGGTGGGGGGGCGCGCATGTATGGGGGACACCCATGCATGCGTAGGGGTGGAGCATATGCACGGGGCGGATCTCACATTGCATTTGGGGGGGCACATGCGCACGTGCGCTTTGGGCACTCAGCACCAAAAAGGTTAGCCATCACTGATGTAGTATCTGCTTCTACAAATGGCAGCGGTAATTTTTTTTTTTAGGATGAAACATTTTTTGCAAGCAACTATAAGACACACTAGGATGTGATTGCTGTGCCCCTGAAGGATTCATTTTCAGAGGAGGAGAAGAAACCAGAGGAATGCTACGAGTTTAGTAAAAACCTGAACTGAGGCCCATTGGGTTTCCTATAGCTTCAGTTCTTGGTCAGGACTTTCCTGAATATTTTCAAAATTTGTGGAAAGCAAGGGTGATAATGGGTAAAATAACAGCTAAAGGGCTGAAAGGTGCAGAAACATCAGACTATAGTGAGTGATTTTTAGAATTAATTTAATAGTCTACTTAGAAATTACTAGTATATTTGAATAGACCAACATTCTGAACTGATTCCACACTGTTAAATGGTTTTAAGATGGAGGGTTTGTTTATTTTGTATTTATCAAATTTATATGCCACCCATCTTGTTATCCACAATATTGAAGTCTGGGATATAAAGTTGAGCAGTGGGAGCTAATGCAGTATTGAAAGGAATATATTTATCAGGGCTATGTTGTTTCAGAATGTGTGGCGCTGTAGTTTTTCTTTAAAGCAACTGCATTTTATTCCACATAAAAAGAAAAAAATATCAAAGAAGATGACAAGCATAGCAGCTACATCTGTTTTTAAGCTAATGCAAAAAGACATGGTTTCATTAAAGAGGTGCTAGGCTTGACTTCCATGTTTCCAAAACACTTCTTTTGAATTAATTTTGGAAAATGCACAACGTTAATCTTGTCTGTGATCAGCTACCAGAACCCTTCTCTTTTACACTAGGACTGACTTCTTAAACCCAGATGGAATCAGGGATGAAATGCTCCTGGTTCGCTCATGCCTGTCAGTCATTGGAGAGCTGGTCACGAAGGGAGCGCAAGGCTCCACCCACCTGCCTAGATGCTGCCATTTAGGTTCTTTTATCCTCTGTGCAAAAAAAAACCTAATGGCGGTGTCTGAGCAGGTGGGCGGAGCCTTGTGCTCCCTTCGCAACCAGCTTTCCAACGACTGACAGGCACGAGCGAACCGCGAGTATATCACCCCTGTTCCAGGCCAAAGTAAGTTCATTTGTTTATACTGTAGCAAAGTTCAGGCTGAAGACATGGGTTCAGTGGAAATACAGATGAACATCCTTTGGCTTCAAGCGGGTTGTTGCTGGCA
Source organism: Imantodes cenchoa (assembly GCA_027560375.1). Taxonomy (NCBI): domain Eukaryota; kingdom Metazoa; phylum Chordata; class Lepidosauria; order Squamata; family Dipsadidae; genus Imantodes; species Imantodes cenchoa. The sequence goes on along the minus strand of JANHGD010008676.1, from coordinate 73,108 downwards.
GAGAGGGGTGAGGTAATTAATTGGATAAAGTATAAGAAATGTATGGCGTGACAAAATAAAAATGTTTTAGCTTAACTGGACAAGCAGTAGCTGATCCTGATGATCCTATCTTGGTAATGGAAGATGTCTTGTAGATGCAGAGCACACTGGGATCTCTCTGATGCATCTTTTTTCCTTTAAGTATGCAGCATTGGGTAGCCCTACTGTCTGCCTTTTTGATAAGTGAATGCATGCTGGTTTTAATTTCTCTCTAACTTCAGCTTTCTTTCAACTGATTGGCTTCTATCTCCATGTTTGCAATATACATTCATTGTCCCTGTTCAGGGACCAGAGAGTTAGTTTCTAGGTCTCCTAGTTACTCAACCAACTACTTATACCCTCCACAAGTGTGCATGCAACAAAAGTGAATGTATTCAGCACTATTCTTGGCACTTTAAAGGCCTGAAGCCATTTTATGACTCTTTCCATTGATTAACACATTAATTTCATGAAATTTTGACTAACTCTTTGATAAGGGATGAATAAAGAGATGACATTTCAGGTGTCAAGCTTTTTATTGAGGACAATGTTCAAGGCCACCTCTAGATGGATATTTCAAACTGCATTTTCTCTGCTCTCTAGTGTGTGAAAAGCAATTGTTTAGTTGTATAGCAAGTGTAGAGCGGAATTAAATTGACCCACATGATACAGAAAGTAGCACTGAACCCATTTACCTAAGAGTCTTTTGAAAGAAATCTTGTTTTATTATTATAGTTGAGTGTTGACATGATTTCAAGGGAGTGATTACCTGTGTAATACTTTTTAATAGATGGATTATTTCAATGTATAAACATTAAGGTCTGCTGAGATCTCATGTCCCCAGCTATATTTAAAATGTGAAAAGCTGTAGAGCTAAATTGATATTTTTAAAAGTGATTTAGGAAAGAATTGTTGTTATTGTTAGATATAAGACAGCAGGATGATAGGATGGGGCCAGGAAATAGTCATACTATATTAGCTTCTGAAGTAGAATCTTAACACCATGAAGGCTGTGTATCTTCATTCAATCTCTCATATCATATACTGTACCTGAAAAATATCTTTCAAAGTAAAAAACTGTACTTTTTCATGAAAAGAAGTTGCTATACTAACAAACTTTCACAATTGTTAATTTTGAATAATCATTTCTTTTTTTCTAAACTAATTGGCAGTGGAATTAAAATTGGTTTCAAGTGCAATTTTCACCGTGATAAGCCATAAAGGAGCCCATGATTACCATTTTATACTGCTCATCTGACAGTGTTGCATGTGGTTAACTCTATGGTCTTTGTTGGTTTAGTGCAAGGAAAAAAGAGGAAACTCTTATTTCTTCTGAAGCTTTGGGAAAGTCTTGGAAGAAACACTTTCATTTCTTCCTAGCCCCCCAGCAGGCCATGGAAGTAAATCATACCAAAATTAATTGGAGTTGCCAAGGCAACCAAGGGATGCAAGATCCAGTCTCCAGACTTACTGTGTCTAACTTTTCTTCTCCTAAGCTAGTATGTTTTTCAGGCCAAAAAATAAATAAATAAAGCAAGCCAACAGCTCAGTTCAAATGCTTGCCAACTATACTACATCGCGTTTGTGATGTGCAGCCTCTCAAGAAATTCCTTACAAGATTTCAGTAATAGAAGAAGTGTGGATCCCAATCTATGTGTTTTATAACAAATCTACATGCAACTTTACCTAGAAATAAAGCCTAGAAAATTTAATGGAAAGTTTTTCTTCCTTCGAGTCAATGTGATTGCCTGGACTAGTCCTTGTAGTTTTCTTGACAAGGTTTTGCTATTGCTATTGCTACATTTCTAAGTTTGAGAGAAAATGACTGACCCAATAACCAAGTTTACACATATAAATAAGAACAGGACTACCCTTTCAGTGTTTTCTGATTTATGATATGTGCCTAAAAGCTTTTTAGAAGGAGACAACATGTGGAATGGTCTGTTTCAGGTCATTTCCTTCCTCTGAGCTTCAATCCTACATCTGCTTTGTCTGGATGAAAGCCACAGCATTTACTTCTGAGGAGACAGATGCAGGATTGGATCATCACTAGAGTTTCCAATCAGATGGAAACAATTCACCACACTTTTGGATATTTCAACCACAATGGGTAACTTACAACATCAAGTCTGTACAGATACTTTCAACCCAGTTTTGTTGCTTCAAGACCTTAAAAACTAGATAGCATGGTTTCTTGCCATTTTTAACTGGACAACACAACTGGAGTTTGGTAATCTTTTCAAGTGTTGGTTTCATTGCACAATTTTGTGTAAAGAAACCATGGTCATTTTTTTAAGGAGTAAAATTTTAAAAACCTCACTATACCAAACCTTGTGAGGTATTTTACTCCCAAATCTCATGAGATTTCAGCATTATTGCTCCAAATTATGAAGTATTTGGGAATCTCACACTGTGAGCATTTGCTCCCACTCTGCCTTGGCTGCTAATTCCCATAAAACTTTGGGCCTCCATATATAGCATCATTTATAAGTCATGCATTTAATTAACAAACACATACTTTAACCCATGAGCACACAATGGGAAGTCATACTTGGCTTGTGTGAAACAGTCCTTACATTCTTATATACACTATTAATAAGTTTTTCCTGCACAGAATCAATATTCATATTGAAAGTGTTTTCTATGCCAAGTAGTCCTTGGAACTTCAAGACAGCCATTCAGTAATATGTTAGGCCATAAAGACAGTCTCTTTGCCACGATGTGTTTCTATGCTTAAAGAGGGGCATTGCTAAAGCAGATTTATTAGTAAGCAGGAACAATCCTTGTTCCTCATAAGGGGCGTGTGGGCCAATTTGCCCAGATCCAAAGGATGCTATTCATACTTTTTCCCAACAAAGCCCCATTGAGAGCCTCATGTTTGCTCAATGGTCCCATTGAGAGCCTGGCTTGTTTTTCACAACAGACTTTCAAGAGGGGACAAATAGATTGCTAATGAGGGGGGCCAGGCAGACACACATAACTGGATAAAGGGAAAAGTGGGGACTGTTTTTACTGTAAAATGGGAGTCTTGAGAAGTTGCCAGTATTAGAGATTTCTTAATAAAGCAAAGTGATGTCCTTAAATGAGTGCCAGTTTTGGAAGCAGACATGGATAGTGCCTAAAACAACTTTACAAAGAAGCCTGTATTATTCTTACCAAACTCCGTGGGATGCTTTCTGGCCTTATCACCATTTTCTCCCAGTTCTCTTTCAATGAGCTGAGTGGGGAACACGATAGCTTTTTATCAGTTTTGTTCTTCTTCATCCTCTGCAAAACAAACAAACAGATATATAGAATAAGGGTTACATGAGTCTTGTAAAGAATCAGTCCTAAAATTTCCACTGAAAGGACATGTTAGTTTGACACTAATAAATCTATCTTACATCAGGATGCCTTAAGAACAGTGTAGATCAGTATGTGTTATCTGGTGATCTTGGGTGTTAAAATAATACATTTTTTGAAAAAATTAAATATTGCAAATCCCAGATCAAGACCCCTGAAATGTAGGTATACTATGCATGCTGAACCATGCAAGCCCAGGTGATGAGCCAGAGAGATTCTAACTGCATTGATTCACATACTGTATACTTTTATGCTACAGTTCTTGTATTCTTTTTAACAAAGCCACTTCTGTAAAATGAAAGTGGAAATGGCCTCATGGGAGAAACTCCAGAAACCTGAGTTGACATTGCTACATGGAGCCCATTTGACCATAATTGCTAAAAACAGTCAGTTTAACATTTTGAGAGAGAAAACACATGAAAAATTTACAATATGCCTAGAATAGTTTTAAAATGCAACAAAACTTGTCTCTCCTCCATTCTTGCCCCAGGCTATATGATACAGTCCTCCCACTCTGCATTATTACATATTTATCCCACCTCCATTCAAAGTCGAGTGCCCTGTCAAAAGATTGCCCACTTGTTTTACAGTGACTCAAAATAAATCTTCCCACTACAACCCAGTGGACTCCATATATGTACTTATAGGATAGTTCTCAAAGCCTCAACAATTCATAACTTAAATACAGAAATAAATATGAATGCAGACTGATACCTGATACTGTGCATGCGAACAAAGTTAATTTCAATCCACAATGTAGGCCAAGGGGTTAATCTATAGCAGGGGTGTCAAACACATGTCATCATGGTGGTGTCACATGACTTTCCCCCCTTTGCTAAAATGGGGGTAGGCGTGGCCTGCATGTGACGCATCTGGCCCACAGGCCAAGAGTTTGACAGCCCTGATCTATAGGAAAAGTTTTAAGAAAGATGGCGCATTCTTACAAGGCATTATAAAACCCTGCCTTAGGAAAGGCTACTTAAATAACCTAGAAGGGATTTTGGAATCCTCTCAACTGAGCTCCACTCCCAGTAACATCATGAACATGGTTATGTTGTTTTCCTGGCAACAGTAGAAAAGTAATTTGCCATTGTTTCCTCCCCATCATTTTTCTTTTACTTCCCGCCCTAAAGCTAATTTAGAGCCCTAAAATTCCTTGGAGGTCCCCCATCCAAGTACTAAGCCTGAATCTGTTCAGCTTCCAAACACAGACAGGTGCTGCCACCTGCTGAGACAATCATAAGCAAACGGATCTCGAAAATGAGAAACTCAATTTAAACCCTAATGTAGAGCTCATCATTTTAGAAGCTAGTGGCCACAATTAGGTTTGCATTCTAAAGTTTTGTTCCCGAAGTAGGTAGGATAAGGAAAAACAATTTTGTGGGATCACAAAAAAACATACCGCTTTTAAGAAATGAAGACATTCATCCAGAGCTGAAGAACGTCTTGCCTCTTGAAAAAGCACTTTTGGGACATGTATAGTTTTCTTGGCCATGGGGAAGAAGTGGTTTGCCACTGCATTTTTGTCCAGGACTTTAATTTCTAAACCCAATCTATATAATCCTGGTAGTTTCTGATCTTAGTACTATTAATTTCTGGTGGTTTCCCTTCTAAGTACAGGTAGTCATTGACTTACGATCACAATTGAGCCCAAAATTTATGTTGCTAAGTGAAAATTGTGTTAAGTGAGTTTTGCTCCATTTTATTACTTTTCTTTTCACAGTTACTAATTTAACAACCGCAGTGACTCACTTAATAACATGGTTATTAAGGGAATCTGGCTTCCCCATTGACTTTGTCAGAAGGTTGCAAAAGGGGATCACATGACCCCAGGACACTGTAATGGGCATAAGTATGAAACAGTTGCCAAGCATATGAATTTTGATCACATGGGGATGCTGTAAATGTTGTAACTGTGAAAAGCAGTCGTTAAGTCACTTTTTTCATTACCACTGTAACTTCGAACAGTCACTAAATGAACTGTTGTAAATTGAGAACTTCGACTATCCCTTTTTACCATTTTTAAATCATGGCTGTGCCACTTGAGATGGATTGCAGCAATGGTAAATGAATGGCAACGATCATGCCATGATTTGTGGGCTACCTGCTGTCCCTTGCTACGTGCATCTTTGGCAAAACAGGAAGGAAATATGAAAGCACAGAAGTAGGGGCCTTCACACAACCCAAAGAGAGAAAACAGCATTGTGCAATGAGGTAGGGCAGAAGGGAAGATGTTTAACTCTTCCACTCCTTCCTAGTCTTGAAGATTATTACTCTTTGAGCTTTGTGGGTATAAAGAGAAGTCCTGTGTCTCACAATCCACCAAAATATGAAGCTTGCGAGAAGGAAAAGCAATTGCTGCTTGCTGTGGAAAGAGATTTTTAGGCTTGAGGATAATTTATTCAGGTGAAATCCCAGGGCAGATAACTGTACATACTGGAATTAAAGTGCACAAAGATGTACAATAAACAGGAGTTTTTAAGTATGTGCACCTATACTGAAATTGTAAGAGAAATGTGCCACCACAGTAGATTAGGATCCTTATACCCTTCAAAGAGTTCTACTTTTTCATGAAGGGATATTGTAAATGGCACGACTAGATGTGGACAGAGTTTTGAAATTATGTAAGATTAATGTTTGAACATCAATGCACAAGCAGCATTCTTTGCCCCAATGGCAGAGGAATAGATAGAAATGCTGGAACAAGAATGGTTGATTTAGTGATTGGGATAGTGAAGAGCTGTGATTCTCTTACACAACAGAAGCGCTTGTTGGGACAATGTTGTCTAGGCCTATTAATGACAGCTGTACAATCCCACATCTGAAAACAACAGGGCCTTTCTAATTTCCTGTCCTCCCCTGAAACGTGTTTTTGTATGAAAGGAAGCATGGAACTGGAAACCTTGACGCTGTGCTTGAATGCAAGAAGTTTGCGTGCTTGACTATTGTTCAGTGCTGCCTTCCTCACGTTGCTGCCCTTTGCACTTGTGGTGGTGGGGGGAAATTGTGCACAAACTGTTGCCATGCTTCAATAAAATTGGGCAAGTTGTTTCCCTCACACTTGGTAAAAATGTACTCTATTCATTATTAGCCCTTTTTTAATGGAGCCTGAGAAACAGCATGCTGTACATGACACAGATTACACAAAGCTAATAAAAATGACCCACTTAAGATTGTCAGAAGCCCAGTCAATGTGCTAGTCATATACAAGAATATGATAAACGCACATCTCTATTGTTTCACATTCAGCTACTTTCATTTTGGTAAGGCAAGCAGAAAGACATGCTTGAAGATTCATGAAAACCTTGCACCTGCTAAAAAAAAAAAAGCAGCAGCAGCAAACTGTGCTGATAGGAATAGTATTTTCTTTGCTCTTGAAATGGTAGTTTCCTAGCATTTCCATAATTGCTGCTGGTGATAACAGCACAAGGAATCCTTTTTTTACTGAGCAGATTCAACACCCTTCTTTGATCAGTTTACATACCCAAATGCAACAGTGGAAGGGCTTGCAGACAAAAGGCTGGGATTAGTCAGCCTTGCCCATCCAAAATCTCGCATGATCTCCTGCCATTACTACAGGTGGAACATAGCAGGAAAATAGCCTGCTCAAACCCAATTGCATGTTGAACCACAATGGGATACAATCATTGTGTAGGAGAAGCTCAGAGGCAGGCTGTTAAACTGATCCGATGCAAAACAGGGCAAAGCTGCTGTATTTTAAGGCCGTTTTCTAACAGATCATTTACTTTGTACACTGGCAACCCCAGTGTCAATATTGATCTTGCACCCACAATTTAAATAATTGTATACTGATCCTTTTGCATTTTGGAAAAGCGTCTTTGCATGTAGTCTTCAATATCCTAACAAAATTGAGCCCAAAATTTATGTTGCTAAGCAAGATAGTTAAGTGAGGTTTACCCCATTTTATGACTTTCTCCCACAGCTTTTAAGTGAATCATAGCAATTGTTAAGTTAATAACAACTGTAAAATGAATCTGGCTTCCCCATTGACTTTGCTTGTCAGAAGGTTGCAAAAGTGATCCCATGATCCTGAGACACCGCAACCATCATAAATACATGTGAGCTACCAAGTGTCCAAATTTTGACACAATGACAATGGGGATACTGCAGTAGATATGGGGGAAATGGTCGAAATCACTTTTTTCAGTGCCATTGTAACTTCAAACGTTACTAAACGAATGGTTATACGTCGAGGATTATCTGTACCGTATAAACCACTAGCTGTTGTGGTAAACTTTACTGTACTGACACCTGGCCTTATCTTTGATTTCTGAGAGGTATTATCTGTGCAGTATGTTAAAAAAGGGGGGGGATGTCTTCTGTTAAGAGTTCATCAGTTAATCAGCACTTTCAAAGGTTTATCCTCCTCTCAACAGCGAATAAAATGTATTTTATTCCACAGCTCAGAAAGCAAAGAGCATTCTGGTCAGCTGTCACTTCAGTATTGCAAGAATTGAGTTATGCTTAGAAAAACTACCATAGGAAGAAAAGGCTCTCCTACATAGAAGTCAGAATTGCACTGTGGTAGCTTATTGGGAAGGTTGGCCTACCATAAACTGCCTCTTTCAAAAGTGAAATGGCCTCTTTTGCATCTAATCTGATTAGCCACAATGCAACTAATGTGTCAGGTCAAGAGAGAGTATTTCAATCCTGGAGGTAATTGACTATTTTCAAAAAGAAATGCACACTAGCTGCCCTCTACACTTTTAAAAAGGAATAGTAGTTTGCTGCTTTGAGCAAGAAAAGTTTGGTGATACCTACAAGATCTTTCTACAGCAAACTAAGGTTTTCCCAGACCAGGTTGAAAATTTTTCCTTTGCACTGTCACCTGCCAGCATCTTTTCTCGACCTCTCTTCTTAAGATTTCATCTGTAAATTTCTACAAGTAACTCTTAATTAAGGAACCTTCGGTGGGCCCGAACTGAATAAAAGGCATTTTATCTAATGCTGTTTTGAATGACACTGAAGGGAGGAGAGAGAAAGAAACTAAAGAAAAGACAACTTGCGTTTTTAAGCATAAAGGCGCGGTGAAGACGTAGTAAAGAACGCGCGGAAGGGGATTAAAAGCCGGAATATGCGGGCCTGCTCCGGAAAATCTTCGCATTAGCTGCCGACAAGACTCGGGGACAGAAGCGCACTCACTGCGGCCTAGCGCCGGATTCATCCGGCCGCCAACAGGGATGGCAGACCGTCGCGGCGCTTAATGAAAGCCGGGAAGCTAATTACGCGCCTTTCCTCGCTGGCGGACTTCGTCGGAGAGAAGCGGGATCAAAGCAGGGGAGGCTGCGCCGTGCAGCCACGGCGCCCTGTCATCCCCGTCGCCGCATCTTTCTCCTCCTCCTCCGGGCCCTTCTGCTTCTTTTGGAGAACGCGGGCCCCCTTCATTTGCTCCGTTGCCTGCTAGAACAGCAGGCGA
>JANHGD010008676.1:0-10348 GCA_027560375.1 Imantodes cenchoa | reverse complement strand
ATTTTACCTACCTCAGAAGGATGGAAGGCTGAGTCAACCCTGAGCCGGTGAGATTTGAACAGCTGAACTGCTGATCATAGTTAGCTAAAGTAGCCTGCAGTACTGCACTCTAACTGCTGCGCCACCTCGGCTCTCTATAAAAACTTATGAAAAAATAATGATCATGTTTGATGGAGGAAGTTATCCAAATAAGATAATTTGTGCCAATCACTCTAGGAATCTATAGACAAGAAACAAATAGGGTATTATTTGTATGCAGAGTTCTTCTTTTCCACTGAACTGTAGTTCCATTTAGTTTATAGGAATAGGATTTATATACCACCCCAACAATTGCTCCCAACAATCTGGGTCCTCATTTTACTGATCTTGAAATGATGGAAGGTTTACCTTGAACCCCATCAGGGCTGAACTCCATGCTGTGGCACAATTTGCCTGCAATAGTGCAAGTAGTCATCAGGACTACTTATATCTTTAATCCAGGCAGGGTAGCCAAAGTCGGCTCTTCATGCTAGCTCAGGAATTCTGGGAGTTAAAGTCCACATATCATAGAAGAACCAACTTTGTCTACCTCTGCTTTAGTCTATATATATTAGGTTCCACACAGAACACAACAGGCTCCACATTTACGCTTTAATAAGAGTATGTATGTTTTACTAGATTCATTGTGACTGGCTGTTACGAATATTAACTACACTGGTTCAAAAGTGATAATTTTGTTCTTTAAAGCTCTTTTTTAGTGAAGGACTATCCTAGCAGATATAATGTTGCACAACATTGCTCAGTGTGCTACATATAGTTTGAAAACAAATGTGGTCCAGACGACTGATGTGCCTTAGACATTGCTAAGGACATGTGACATTAAATACGTTTTTCATATAAGGCTGATTAATTCCAGAGACCTCTGAATTGCTGGCAGACACATCTGTGACTTTTCCTATGTGAATCAGATTTTCCACATTGGGTGCTAACTTTTATGCTAATTTCTTTAATATTTCAGTAAAAGGCTGAAATGGACATTTTATACAAAGGTGAGGTCAATCTCACCTATTACCTTAAATATTGTATCTTTGTGGGGATTGTCTGAAAGCTGAACTAGGTCTTCTAGGTTGATGAACAGATGCATCTTCTTCAATTAGCCTTCATATCTTCCAGTATGTATATAGAGATAGCAACATACTAGGATAATTATGAGATTTGTGAAAGATATGAAGCTGTAAACAGCACATAGAATAGAGCTAGGTAATACTTCAGCCCCAAAGGTTACATCAATATTGAGTACAATATGCATATGTTGACATGCATACACATACCTGTATGTACATAAAAAATAGAAGAGCCATCACAAAAGATCTCTTACGTCCCAAGTATGGTGTTGCTGCTAGGGATGAAAGGTTAAAGATACTACACTGATTTTCTGAAAAGCCTATTTGTCTGCCAATGTCAGCCCCACTATGAAGAGCAAATCAAGAAATGACCTTTTGGACGTTAGACACATTTTTATATTTGTCAGTTTGGTAATAGATCTGGCCTATCTCTATAAAGCTCATCTTTTTTACTCTATACAAGTTAGTCCATAAGCCATAGCAAGAATTATGTGAATGGCTACTGCAATGCATAAATATTATTTGAATTAAAAGGTAAGCTTTTAGTTAATTTTTGCTCAGTTGCTGTCTCCCTTGATAGAAATGTAAGCCAACCTTATTCCTCCACTGTAGACTGGTGCTTGAAGGGAGCCAAAGGTTGCAGAGACTCAGGTAGAAATCAGATGAATCTTACTGAACTGGCAAATGAACTGAGGGATGTTAATGGCATTACTGCCAGGCCTTATAAGACTTGGTTCTACCATAAGTCCTCTCAAACTCAGAGTAACTATTGGGTACAATGATTCCAGTATGGTCAGGGAAATTGCCTAGACAATTCTCGAGAGAACTTCAAGGCCTCATGTTGGGAAGGAATAAATAGAGATTTTGGCACTTACCATATCTAAAAATCATGTTTACAATGTTAGAATAAAGACAAGGGCATTGCTGATCTGTAACAGTGCCAGCAGAAACAATATAAAATCAAAGTTGTGCTGTTTTTAGTGGGGACTGTGGCTTGGCCTGGAAGAAATTACAAATCCATAAAATTATGCAATTCATTTAGTGCATATCTCAATTGCTCTAAATCACTGCATTCTGAAATAAGGATATAGCATGTCGAACTGCAAACTTGCTTTGCTACAGATTCATCATCATTCCAGCTATTGTTCTAATCATTCACACTTCATTCTTTGTCTATTTGCTATCTGCCTATCTCTTCGTAAATCTTGGCAACAGCTTTAAGTAAGTTTAAAAATCCCAAGTGGTCTCTAAAAATACAGGTAGGAAAGCTATTTATTTTCTGGGTTCAAGAAAAGAAATAGAAGAGCCGATATAGAAGTGGCATTTTAACTGGGATAGGGTGGGGGAATTCATCAGTTTTTCCATTTATTTTCACCCAGTCTGGCTATTTCCAATTGGCTATATTTAACTGCAATCGGAACGGCTACCGTACCTGTTGGCTGCTTAGATGGTGCTAAGGGGAAGATAATCTGATGTCTATGAATTCTTTCTTCCTTTTCCCTGAAAAATTCTATTTTCCCCCCATAGAATCCTATAATCCCCATTACTTTTCTGAGATCATCAGCATTTTCCCATGTAGACAATATTTTTGTAATGTTTTCACATGGAAGGAATTTCTCAACCTCACCCTCACTCCCAGTTCCTAGTTTTTCCCCAGCTATGTGCGGATTCAAAATTTACTGCCATCCAAAAGCTATTCTCAGTAAAGATTGATATGTTCCTATATGTTTATATCTATTTCTATAGCCATCCATCTTGCAATGTCGTGTTCTCATGTTTATATATGCTTGCAGTTTACCTTCCTTCACTGTCTCCTTCCTCATGAGTTTTTTTATATCAACATCTAGCAATTGGAAGGGATTTGGTATGTAGGATTCTTACCATTCAACTATCAGTTCAGCTCTTCAGGTTTTAAAATGCATGTTTACTGCAATATTATCATAGTCATGGAACTGTACACTCAAATGTGTTTTCACAAGCAATCTTTATCTCATCACACTTCATAAAACAGCCTCACAAAAGGGTGGGTTTTTTGCAAACCAAATTAATTACTTAAGATTCCCTTTACCTGTTTTTTAAATGGTTTGATTTTGGGGTGGAATCCTAACGTATCTCCATTAATGGGCAATTGCACACATACACTCCCAGACATGCAGTGGGTTGTCCCCTCTGGCTCCTCCAAATGGAAGTTCCCCACTTAATATCTTTGTATGATCCCTACTGTTGCATCTCACCCAGCTGTGGGGAGGGGGGGATCTGTTTGGTCACTGCCACCATCCATTTTTATAGGGACAATTTGTCCATATACTTCTACATCTTTATTCAAGAGGAAAAAAATAGGGAAATTCAGACAGTACTAGACTTATCACAAATGGGATTAGAAAATTCATCATTAAGTGGTGCAATTGTTAAGTGGTGCAATTGTTAAGTGGGGCATCGTACTGCATCAGATTTTATGTCCTTTTTTGCCATGGCCATTAAGCAAATGCCTATAGTCATTAAATGAGCCATCACATGATTATGATTTGCCACTTTCCCTGCTAGTTTCCGCATTTACTTTACTTCTTGGAAGCTGGCTAGAAGTCACATGATTACATGACTTCAGGATGCTGCAACCATCATAAATGTGAGTTGGTGACCAAGTGCCTGAATTGAGATCATGTGACCATGGGGGTGATGAGATGGTCGTAATTTCAAGAATGGGTTGCAAGCCACCTCTTTCACTACTGATGTAACTTTGAACTGTCATTAGACAAATGGCCATAAGTCGAGGTCTATCATCTGCATTTGGCTCATTCACTCATTTCAAAACTGCTACTCACTTGTGAGTCTTCGGAGAGTGATCCCTTTACTGGGCCCATCTCTGTTCAAAAGATAATTGTTTATCTACTTTCTCTGCTTAAACATAATCCACATATTTTCTCAAAGACAGAAAGCTGGAAAGATGAAGGAAAGGTGCTCTATTCTTCTCATTGTTTTTTTTGCCTGGAGAGGGTAAGTAAAAGGCAGCAATATGGAACTCAAGGCATCAGGCTCCAAAGAATACCAAGGTTGTGAATTTTGGGAGGCACCCAGCAATAATAACTGTGTCCTTGTCTCTATGTCCCCTGATCATTGTTTCATATTTGTGTTTTATATGCAGCCAATGTTGTTGTCTTAACTATTTTGTCTGAACTGTTGACAAAAAATTAAAATGGTCATGCTTGCATTTCAATATATTTAAAATTACTCCTTGTTTCTTTGTTCTGATTGTGCCATTCTTCAGATAATTTAGTGAACCACTGAGACATTTAGCATTAAGAAAATCAAGCATTTTTTCAAGGGTTATTTTCTCAAACTTCTTAGCTTTAATTATATCATCACCACAGATGCATGAAACCTCATGTCATTGCTTTATAGCAGTTAACAGCTGCTTTCAATCATTCTATAAATATTGAGAAATCTCCAAGGAATCCAATGTCATAGTGATATCGTGTTAAAACAATTATTTGTCAGGCTAAAATATAATTACTTTAAAAAAAAACTTTAAGTCACAAATTTCCAATTCAAGTGTTGCTGAACTCTGAAATACAATCTGTGCATATCAACTAAAAAATAACTCCCATTATGCTCAAAAGGAATTATTCCAGAAAGATGAGGCAAGTCTACTGAGTTACAGTGAAAACCCGTGACTGTGTGCATGTGTGTGCCCACATGCACACATTCCTTCAGTGGATTAAAATATAGCACTGAGACACAGTTCAATCCTAGATAGAGGCAGATGTAAGGGTCTCCTGCTTGGGCAGGGGGTTGGACTAGATGACCTGCAAGGTCCCTTCCAACTCTGTTAATCTGTATCTGTATCTGCATTGGATCAATCCAGGGTATTTTATATTCCGTCAGACTGTAAAAAGCGGTCATGTGCTGTACGTGGTAAAAACACTAGCAGTAGCCCTTCAACAATATACCTGCTGTATTGTACATATTTGACAGACAGACAAACAAACAAACAAATAAATGCAGGATTCCTCAACTTTGCAACTAGTCAACAAGAGGATTCCATCATGATTTGGGGCTCAACTTCATTAAACTGTGTAATATTTTCTTGGGTACAATCTTTTTTTTTTGGTTTCTTGCCTGTATGAGAAATGATGTCTGAATTAAAAACCAGGAGAGTTTTCTCTTTCTCTTTCTCCCTCTCTCCCTCCCTCTCTCCCTCTTTCTCCTCCCTCCCTCCCTCTCTCTCTCCTTCTTCTTCCCTTCCTCCTCCTCCTCTCCCTCCATATCTCCCTCTTCCTCTCTCCCTCCCTCTCTCTCCCTCTTTCTCTGAAACATTCCACCCAGCTATCTTCTTCGGCATAACTGTCTTGGTTTTCTCTGCCAACCAGATTGGTATATGACAGAGAGACGGGCAAGCCAAAAGGCTATGGCTTCTGTGAGTATCAAGACCAAGAAACCGCACTCAGCGCCATGCGGAATCTCAACGGGCGAGAATTTAGTGGAAGAGCCCTGCGAGTGGACAATGCAGCCAGTGAGAAGAACAAGGAGGAACTCAAGAGTGAGTCTGAAGGCCCATCCGAAGAGGGAGGGTGTGACACGCTGGCTGTGATTCTGTGCTTGTTTACAGCAGGTGTGGATCTACGATCACTGGCCCTAAGGCTTTCTTTTATTTCTCTGCTAGGCCTGGGCACTGGTGCTCCCATCATAGAGTCACCCTACGGAGACCCTGTAAACCCCGAAGATGCTCCTGAGTCCATCAGCAGAGCGGTGGCCAGCCTGCCTCCTGAACAGATGTTTGAACTGATGAAGCAAATGAAGGTTGGTTGGTTGGTGGGCTGGCAACCCGGAGGAGAGGAGGGGCCTGCTTGATTGTCTTCTTAAGTTGCAGGAGATCCTCTCTTAGAAGTCAGGTGGACCTTTGGTTGCAAGTCAGAAAACCCGTGTGTCTCTTCTTCTGCCTGTCCATTTCATGGAAGCCTTTTCATCTCTCTTTATTTTTTTGCAAAAGGAAGAAAATACACCCTTGAATTAGCAGATGATGAGTTGGAGAATTTTCTTTCTACAGATGTAGAGTAGGTAGCTGGAAGGGCAGGGCAGCATGTTGGATGCAAAACTTTCACTTTTTAATTAGGTGAAAACCATGGGAATGGAATGGAATGGAATGGAATAGAATAGAATTACAGAATAGAGAATAGAATAGAATAGAATAGAAAATAGAATAGAATAGAATTATGGAATGGAATGGAATGGAATAATAATGGAATGGAATAGGAATGGAATGGAATGGAATGGAATAGAATAGAATAGAATAGAATAGAATAGAATAGAATAGAATAGAATAATAATGGAAAGGAATGGAATGGAATAGAATAATAATGGAATGAAACGGAATGGAACGGAACAGAACAGAATAGAATAGAATTCTTTATTGGCCAAGTGTGATTGGACACACAAGGAATTTGTCTTGGGTGCATATGCTCTCACTGTACATAAAAGAAAAGGTACATTTGTCAAGAATCATGAGGTACAGCATTTAATGATTGTCATAGGGTACAAATAAGCAATCAGGAAATAATTTTAATATAAATCGTAAGGATACAAGCAACAAATTGCAGTCATAAGTGGGAGGAGATGAGTGATAGGAATGATGAGAAGACTAATAGTAATAGTAATGCAGTCTAGGGGAATAGTTTGCCAGTAGTGAGGGAATTATTTGTTTAGCAGAGTGATGGTATTCAGGAAAAAAACTGTCCTTGTGTCTAGTTGTCCTGGTGTGCAGTGCTCTATAGCATCGTTTTTAGGGTAGGAGTTGAAACAGTTTATGTCCAGGATAAATTGTTTCAACCCCTACCCTCAAAACGACGTATAGAACGTTCAGTCAGTTTTCACCAGTTGTGCCAATATGATGTATCTAATAAATTGAGTCCTTAGGAATCTACCCGCTTCCGAGTTCTGCTTTCCATGGGTGCATTCCTTGGAACGCTGACCCACCTCTTTTCTGTTTTTCCAGTTGTGTGTCCAGAACAGCCCTCAGGAGGCACGGAGTATGCTCTTGCAAAACCCTCAACTCGCCTATGCCTTGCTGCAGGCCCAAGTGGTGATGCGTATTGTTGACCCAGAAATTGCGCTGGTAGGTTCGCAATCTTTTGCGGCCTCGGGATAAGAGGCGGATCCATGTGTCTTGAACATATCTTGATAAATGCATATTTTATTTTTCTCTTTTGTCATCCAGAAAATCCTTCATCGCCAAACCAGCGTCCCGTCTTTGATTCCTGGAAATCCACAGCCAGGGCCAGGGCAGGGTCCTGGTCCCGGGCCAGGACCTGGGCCAGGACCTGGACCAAATGCTCAGATGAACCAGCCGAACGTCCCTTCTTCTCAGCCACAACCAATTGTAAGCAGCTCTTGTTTGACTTGAATCTTTTCCTTCAGAAATTGGGAATGCTCCAGGACTAGAATTTTTAGAGAAGAGATTGGATAACCATTTGTCTGCAATAGTATAGGGTTTCCTGCCTGAGCAGGGGTTGGACTAGAAGACCCCCAAGGTCCCTTCCAACTCTGTTATTCTCTGTTCCGTTATTCTGTTGTTGTTTTTCACGTTTTTAAAAAAAATAAATTATTTTCTTAGTTTCATTCAGTCTATGTTCCATATCTCTTCGGGTTGAAAGAGCATTTATTAATTTGGGGGTAAATTGTGATTTCCAGATACTTGGCCATATCTCTTTCCGTTTTTAGTTATTGCTAGAATTATTTCTAAAGTAATATGATGATACAGTAATAACCACCCAATATAGTTAATAATTAATAAACCTCCTAGCCCACTAATGGCAAGCAAATTAAAACAAAGGGGAAAGTGATAAAATAAATCAGCACATCAACAGCATAATCAGTAAACCAACTTAGATGCCTTGCAAATCTGCGGAAAGCAGTTCCTAAAATCATTCTTTTTTTTTTTTAAGATGCTGCAAATTCTTTCTCTGTTTTTGCTGCAAAAAGCTAAAACTTCCAGAGTTAAACTGTTAAGAAATTTCAGGGAATGGATAAATTTACTGATGGACATAGGATGTCTGGAATTGGCCCCAGCTAGGGAAAGCTGGTTATTATTATATTATTTTAATTTGTTGATCTTTTCTTTTTGGAAATACTAATGTGAGTTTGGTGCCCTAAATTAGGCATTTCTCAAGTGTGTAATTCAATGAAACTTTAAACCAAGCTGTAGCAAAAAAAAATAAAACCCATTCTATATGGTTGCTATCCTATTACACAGCAAGGTTTGGCTAGGCTACTCTACACAAAAATATCTCATAAGTCCTGAAAGCTAGTATGTCACAAAGCTGGCATTATTTCCCTAACTAGAGATTTCATTGAAGTTCTGATAGGTCCAGTGGCCAGTCTCGTATCTGGGGCATCCAGTGTCAAGTTAGCCGGCTCTGTAGAACTCTCTGAAACCTTCATTGTGTTTTTCCTTTCTCTGAGCAGGGCGGGATGCATGTCAATGGAGCCGCTCCCCTGATGCAGCCCCCCATGCAAGGAGGAGTACCTGCCCCAGGGCAGATGCCAGCTTCAGTGCCCGGACCTGGTCCTGGGCCCATGGCTCCAGGAGGTGAGTGGGTCAACAAGTTGGTCTTTCTTTCCCAGCCTATTTCGCAGCTCTGGGGGCAGAATCACACATGATAGACAGCCTCTCTAAGCAGTTTACATAATCAGCATATTGCCCCCAACAATCTGGGTCCTCATTTTACTGACATTGGAAGGATGCGTCAACCTTGAGCCTGGTGAGATTCGAACTGCCAAATTGCAGGCAGCCGGCAGTCAGCAGAAGTAACCTGCAGTACTGCATTCTAACCACTATGTGGGCTCTTCATGGGATAATGCCCCTATGTCAAGAAGAACCTCAACTGATAAGACAGTGATGGCGAACCTTTTTTCCCTCGGGTGCTGAAAGTGTGGGTGTGCATGCCCTATCACGCACATGCGAATGTCCACACCCACAATTCAATGGCTGCGGAGGCCGAAAATGGGCTCTCCCGCCCCCGCAGAGGCCCTCTGGAGGCCGGAAACGGCTCATTTCCCAACTTCCGGTTGGCCTGGTAGGCCCATTTTCCACTCTCCCCAGGCTCTAGAGGCTTCCCTGGAGCCCGGGGAGTCTGAAAACGCCTCCTCGCCCCCCAGAGGCCCTCCAGAAACCACAAATGCCCTCCCAGAGCCTCTGCACGAGCCAAAAATCAGCTGGCCGGCATGTACATGTGTACTAGAGCTGAGCTAGGGCAACGGCTTGCGTGCCGGCAGATATGGCTCCGTGTGCCACCTATGGCACGCATACCATAGGTTCGCCATCACTGTGATAAGACTTCAAAAGCTAAAACCGAGCTTCTTACCTGAGTTTCAGTAACGGTGGCAGTTTTGGGAGCCAGGGGATTGGTGAGAGTGATGGTGTAGAGAATAACTCTACTTTGATTGCCAGTTTCTTCTTTCTTCCATGGATGGAAAACAACATCTAAGGAGAAGGGGAAGCGAAGGATGATTTTTGGGGGAGAGAGGAGGGGAACGTTGCATCATAGAAGGGAGGAGATAAAGTTTCAGTTCCCAAGGGAAAGGAAAAAATATTCTCCCATGACCTACTCCAAGATCAAGTGTTGCTGTTGTTCCCAGCTCCACTTTCGCTGGTTGACCCAACACAACAGACACAGGACGTTATTGTTTAGCATGAGTCCTTAACTTGGCACGGTTCCATTTAATTCAAAGGACCACTCTTGGTCCTTCCTTTTTAAAAGAAAATAAAATAAAACCGATGCTGAGCCACAGATGATTGCTCTTGTAAAGCCTGATTTTCTTCTGAATGCTTTCAAATCCAGAGATTTCAGGCAGCATGTCCGTTAAGGGTACAACACAAGAATTAAAAAATATATCTCCCAAATTTGATATGACTTTCAGGAATCTAAAAAAATAACCATGTTAAACAAAGCCTCCACTCTATGCTTTATTTTTATTTTATTTTTTTTCAAAACCAAATTCTTTCTCCCTCTGTCTTGTACGACGATTTGCTCCATTTCAGCCAAAGCAATGCACAAAAAAAGAACATTTGGAAAAGTTCTGAGATATCGGTCAAACAAAGTCAATAAAATGGAAGGATGGTCTTGAAGTCTATGGAGATTCTCAGTCTTCCAGGTCATGGTTGCCCCAAAGGTGCTTTTTTTCAAGAGGCGACTGGACTTTCTTGGTTGTTGTTTTTTTTCCCCTTGAAGACGTTTTGCTACTCATCCAAG
>JANHGD010008668.1:4448-22165 GCA_027560375.1 Imantodes cenchoa | reverse complement strand
GAGGGACCATCTATGACATTTTTCCTCACTGCTTTTGAAATTGTATTCCTACTATCACCTTAACTCAGAGGTCATAGCTGGCTGGAGAATTCTGGAAGTTGAAGTCCACAAGTCTTAAAGTTGCCAAGTTTGGGGATCCTTGCCTTAACTGAACATTGTTTCTTGGCCTTTTGGTGAAGATCAGGTGTAAAGTCCGTGCGTGGGTGCATTAACTGAGCAGACACTTGATCAATGGACTGTTACATCTGATTTTTCATTAGAACTGCAATCTAACCGTGCATTCTTAATTTTTTAAATTACTTTTACACAGAAAATGAAAATGCAAACTCCAAAGGGATTTTTTTTTTTACAAAAGTAAAATAAAACTAGACAAAAACATTGAACATGTGAATTAAACAACAGAAACACAAGTTATCCTGCCTAGTTCAGCATTGACAAATATTTTACAATAGTAAACAATGAGAGGACAAAGAAAAAATTATAAAAATTGAGCAAGGGATTAAAAAATAGGTCATCAGTAAATAAAAAATAAAATATTAATACTACAATTAAAACCAAGGCATGCTTAAAAAAAAAAGAACAACTGAAAGGAAGAGATGGTAAAAGACTCGACATTCCAATTGCTTGTTACCCAGAATTATGATCTTAAAGATCCTGCTGCTTCCAATGTTCACAATCATTGGAAGATCATCTTGGGCCATTCTTAGTTGCTTGCCCGAACAAGATTTCGGCTCATTTTTGCTTCTGCGCATGCAGAAGAAGGAAGAAGAAGTGGGAGAAGGAAGAAAGTGCTGTGGGACTGGGAGGGCAGGCGGCGGCACGCCCCCTGTCATGTGCTGTCCTGGAGCGCCATTGCTGCCTCAGCCACCCCTCTCACCTTCCTGGCTTCGGCTCCGAGACCAGCAAAGAAACATGGTTGAGCAGGGCTGGGACGTTAGTGCGGGAGTGGCGAGGAGTTCAGGGCAAGCAGCGGTTTGTCTTCGTGCATGGGGGGCAGGCAAGGGGAAGGCAGGGGTCTCCTGCTGCCCCTCCTCCGCGCAACCTGTTGCTGATGAGCGGTCTCCTTCATGCTGCCAACTTTGCTCATGGGGTAGATGGACTGGAACTTCCATACTTCTTTGCTGGCGCGGTGGAGTGGGGCCAGAGCCATTCCCCCCTTCACCCTGCCTGAACATACAGCTGCCATGCCCACCTCTCACCTGTCATGGCTCCAACGGTGGCAGCTTCAGGAGACGCGGGCTTGTCTAGAGCTGCTCCCCTGCAGATTGTCCCTGCTGCCTCTGGGTGCGAGAGATTGGAGCAGGTAAGAGGTGGCTGTATGTTCGGGCAGGGTAAGGGGGAGAATGGCTCGTCTGGAACTGCTAAATTATGTTTAAACAAAGCTATGTTTGGCTCTACTTGAATCCAGCTATAAAGAACCTGGCCCAAAGGCATTGAGAAGAACCACAGCTCCCCTTCCCCTCTTCCCCACCAATCCCAACAGTAGGACTCAGAAGAACCACAGCAAGCCACAGGGAAAAATTGACATTTTTAAAAACTCTTGACTAATAATCACACGGGTAGAGTTAGTACGTGGGCCGGGAAAAATGGCCCTGCGGTTGGACTAAGTAGTGGTGGGAGGGAACAACCCCAGATAGCAGCCACAGCAGCGCTCGTCTTGCTTAAAGGCATTCAAATTCAGTGTCCTTTTTGCCCTGCCATGGCCTCGGTAGCTGCTGGTTACCCTGGGGCTCAGCCCATCGGTGAAAAATTGGCTCAAAACTCCCTACCACCTGTTGTCCCCTCACCTTCACAAGGAGGACAGCGGGCCATCTTGGGAGCAAAGAGGAATACAACATAGTACCCACACAGACACACACACATATGTAGGGAGGTACTCTTAGCACAAACTACTGCAGAGAAACCTCTAGAACAGGGGTCTCCAACCATGGCAACTTTAAGACTTGTGGACTTCAACTCCCAGAATTTCCCAGCCAGCATAGCTAAATAAATAAACTAACTTTGTGCCCCTGCCTGCCTTCCTGCCCACCCTTGCTCTGCTGAGAATAAACATTGTCCCAAATCACTTACTTTTGCTGTGAAGAAATGTATATAGCTCTTTCATCACCTCGGTCTTCATGATCTCCTGGAGGAAAACGTCTTGTTCCTTCAATTGCTCTTTGGTGAATTCCTCCCCTGTCCCAACATGTGCATTATAATTATCCAGTAGCTTGATGAAACTGGCATAAGTTGGCCTTGAGAAGAGTTTATCGTGGTTGACATAGTTGAAGAGCCTGCCAAATGAAAAACCATTTGGAGTGAGGCTGGCCTACAGTTTACCACAGGCTCAGCATTCAACCCACACTCCACAACAGATTGGAAGAGTGATTTCATTCATAACCAGTGGCCTAGAGTCTCTTGGCTGTTCCTGTGAGGGACTGGGAGCTTTCCGGTTGCAGAACACATAAACTGAGGTGGCTTTTCTATCATAGAATTGTGATGCTGAGAGCCATCTACTGCCTTTCCTATTTCTATCAAGCATCCATGGTCATATGTCTTTTCAGGATCCATTCCAAGTGGATTTAACTACCATATTTTTCAGAGTATATGACGCACCGTTTTAGCCCCCAAAAGAGGGTGAAAACTTGGATACATCATATACACCGAATATAGCCCCACCCCCACTCTTTGGCCTCTGCCTCCCAGCAATTTACCTTCTTGCAGCAAACAGGGAAGAGCCCAGCAACTGATTATCAGCTTCCTAACCCTCAGCTGAGTGAGGCTGCAGGCTGGCTGGCTACATGCTAAAATGAAAGTGAAACTAAAACTACAAGGAGGCAAATTGCTGGGAGGAAGAGGCAGAATTTTATTTTCTTGTGCTAGTCAGTTGCTGAAACTGGATGCAAAGAGGTAAGTCAATAACTATAAATGTCTGCAGAATGTTCAAATTATTAGACTTAGCTTTATTATTGTTCTAGATAACTTAACAAAATGAAGAAGGTTTTTAAAATAAATCTTGATCTGAACAGGCCCAGTGCTATTGTATCTTCTTTTAAATAGTAGAGAATAACTATAATTCCAGAAAGCCACATCAATTTTAACAGCATCTGTACAAGTATAGTCTGAAATGTAACAGTGTCCTGTTTAGTATTAAGATAACGCAGCTGAGTTAAACCCTGACTTAGTCATGTTTGGAGTAGATCTATTTAAATAATTGGGAGGAGTTAGTGTGAGTACATTTAAGAAAACGTTCTGGCATTAATATACTGCCATAATGTACATTTCTCCAATTGTTTGCTATTTCTATGGGTCAGACACACATGCACAGAAATGCACAGCAAACAGTGGATATCATGTGTGCTGGTTGCTGGGAGGCAAATTGCTGGGAGGCAGAGGCAGAATTTTTCCCCCTTGTTTTCCTCCCCCAAAACTAAGTTGCATCTTATATTCCGGTGCATCTTATACTCTGAAAAATATGGTAGGTCATTAGGTCTCCTCCATGTCATTAGATGACCTACCTAAATAGCCTCATGTAGATATTATGGGGGGAGGAGTCAAGCTTTGAGGAATTCCACAGAGGAAGGATATAGAGCTCAGTCTCCCCACCATACTAGCAACGACTGACTTCAGAGAAAGGAGAATATCCACTAGAAACAAGCACTGTACCCCCTTCATGAAGGAAAGCTGATCAGTGGGCCTTTCCTTTAAAATAAAAACAAAGAAGTTTGCTAGTGAAACTGTAAAAAAACTGAACCTTTAGTTCTTTTACAAGCAACATCCTATGAAGGTTGGACTTTAAAAAACAACTAAGCAAAATTGAATAAGATTTTGCAATTTATTTATTTATTTATTTCTAAAATTTATAGGCCACCCAATCCCAAGGGACTCAGGGCAGCGTACAGAAGAAAATATTAAAAAACAAGAATACAAAACACAAGATAAAATAGCATCATACAAACCAGGTCTGGTTCAGCTGCTGTGGCCTAAAGGTGGAGCTCTTGCCTCATAATCAGGACGTTGTGAGTTCGATCCTAGGTAGAGGCAGATGTAGAATCACCTGCAAAGATGACCTTCCAACTCTGTTAATCTGTCAAAGTACCTGACAGTCTAGGCAGCCATCAGTTTGACTGATAAGAACTCTGAGCCATTCGTGCCTGTAAATCTTCATTTTACTTTCATATTTGTCCCATGAAGTCGAGTGTCATTGCATCAGGCCTTTGAGAGGACTTGCAGGGTATTAAAGTGGCATCTCAGGCTTTTTTTGGGAAAGCTGCTGCTATTGTCAGGGAGTCAGGAAAGTTTCTCTGATGTAAAAGATCTCATTCACAATTGATTGACTGATTTTTTTTTAAATCAAGTTGTTGGCAGTGCCTAGGGACAACATAGATCAGTGTTTTTCAACCTTGGCAGTTTGAAGATATGTGGACTTCAACTCCCAGAATTCCAGTTGAAGCCCACATATCTTCAAACTGCCAAGGTTGAGAAACACTGACATAGATAGATTTTCTTCATGGTGATTTGTCCCTAATATGGTCTTTCAAGTCTTCCAATGGTGCCACCACTGCCACGATAGCTGAGTCCATCCACCTTGCTGCTAGTCATCCTTTTCTCTTCAGTAGGTAGTATGTAGTAGGTAGTTTAAATTAGCAACTATTTTGCAGTTTTTACATTCCATCCTAGTTCCTTTCTTTGCTTTTTATAATAAGCTGTTAAAAAAAGGGAACGCTAGATTTTTGGCTGGACATTTTAAAAACTATTTTTTTTATAAGGGCTTTCAGTTGCACACAGGATGTTTCTGTTTATCCAAGAAAACGAAGTCTCACAAACAAACTGCTTTTTTTGGCTCTGACTGAACTTAATCTGTGTGATCCAATTTCTTTCCTATTCCCTAACTCTTTTTTTTTGCAGTTGGGGCCACTTTTAAGAAGAAGAGGATGAGATTGGGGAGAGTATAGAAAGGATATAAGGATGGATTAGACTGTTAGTTTTAAAAGTAGAGTATCACCTGAGTTTTTGCTTTCAAGTAAAATCTGATTGCTCGGGATCTTGTTTAAAGAATATAGTACCAAAAAGACATTTTATTGAACTTTCAGAAAACACAATGCAGTCAGCAATAAATAGAATTCACCACCATTTTTTGTTATGTTTATATAATAATTATAGTTAAGTTACAATTGTTCACTTGGTTATTTAGTTTTATCTTCTTTCTTTACATAAAAACACCAAAAACAATTGTTTCCATGGTGATTATAACAGCCATGTAGCTTTCTGCTTGTTTGACTTGTCTTTGTTCACACGATCAATTTCCAGATATCATTTTGTAAGAGATTTCTGTCTTTGTCAATGAGTCATAATTTGCACTATTTATTAGAAAGTGATCTTTTTTTTGGTGAACGAAATGAGAAGGAGGAAAAGAGTTAAGTAGTTCTTCCATCTGTCAGTGATTTATTCATGATCATAGCCTAGGAGACTGCTTTTCAGTATAATAAAAACAGAACTAAAGTGCTTTTCATACATTGCATCAGTTGTGTGTTTGTTGCTGAAAATGCATACTTCTTCAATCTGTGTGACAAGTCATTTTTGGAAAGCATTTCCTACATGGAGCTACATAACTACATAAAGCACATGAATGGTTAATGTCAATTCTGAACATGTGGGATTACTTCATACAGCCTACTTTCCAGTTTTATAAAATGGTACCCTTGGGATTTGCATTCTCAGCTGCAAACATAACACTAATGAAACATATGAATCAGGCCCAAATTTCCTTTATATTGAGATGAAACACGGGTTTGGGGAAAGTATAATTCTTTCTCATATGGAATCCAGCACTGAACTTTACAAACAAGATGCTCAATCTTTTGACCTCACCTGTTTCTGCTGATCACTAATGATCAGGAGTGAAAAACACTTCCATTTTTTGTGGGATGATTTATAATCGCATTTTTTAAAAAAAAAGTCACCTGAGACTGAAAAATTTTGAATGGAAAAATGATAGGGAAAAGATACTATGTTTTGATCTTCACCTGAAGGTAGCAGGGTGCTGTGTGGCAAGGTATTAGTGTGTCTAATTAGTGTGTCTAATTAGTGTGTTATCTAATCCCAATAAGTTAAGAACTGAATTGATGCTTTATTTTCTAAGGGCAAGATATGTTTTTTTTCCCCATTGAGGAGTAGAAGACCTTTAAGCAATTTGGAAATAATCTCCAGCATGTGTGGATTTCCACTTCCAGAATTGCAAAGGCTGCATTGGTTGCTGATTTGCTTCTGGGTGCAACTCAAAGTGCTGGTTATCATCTGTAAAGCCTTACATGACTTGGACCAAGGAGAACTATCTCTTCTCAGTCACTTCTACTTGGCCCACCAGAGTAGAAAGCAGAGCATGTTGCAGGTGCCGTCCATTAAGGAAATATATGTAGTGGCACCAAGAAAAAGGGCCTTCTCTGTAGTGGTCCCCTTCCTGTGGAACATCTTTCTTTGAGAAATAATATTGCCTCCCCATTTTCTGAAAGTCCCTGAAGTCACGGTTTTATCAGCTTGGGGACCCTAGGTTGATGCAGAGCCACTCCTGGAGGGGGTGGGATTGGGGGTTTTAAATTGTGGCTTTTTATTTCTGTATATCGCCAGGAATCACTGTGTGTGAGTTGGGCAGCAATATAAATTTGTTAAATAAAAATTGTCCAGCCAGCAAAATCTTTACTGGGAATTCTAGAAGTTGAAAGTCCACTTATCTGTGCTGATTGCCTTAAAGGACGTCTTCTGTGTTTTATAAATTGGAGGAAGGATAATTTAAAGGCTTTCTCAGCAAATTTCTCTTAAAGATTCATTTGTAAACGATAATTATAATAGGCAACAGTCAGGCTGAACTCCTTCTGATACCCCTATTTTGTCCAACTGAAGTGTTTTTAGCTTTTCTTCAGTCTAAGAAAAGAGAAAGGTGATTTGGATCTTCCTGTATAAACCTGTGAAACTTAACAAAACTGCTGGTATAGCAATCCTGAAACACACAAGATAGCTGTATGGGCAGTCTTCATGTGGAGAAGCTTTTAATGCAAAATTCCCTTACAGAAGCAGTGAAGCCAAAGCTGTAACAATAAAGATTGTCAGTTTATTGGGAAATGGAAAATATAATGAAGGCAACAACCGCACATACATTATTGAAAGAAAAACAATACAGTCAGCCTAGCTAAACTAATTACTAATTACTTCCTTCAACAAGTTTCAAACATGCATTCATGGCAGGGAAGGTGGTTTGAAAAGAATCTTTTGGGTTTATATTTCAATATTTACAGGCAGACCATTCTTTTTTCTTGTATGATGTATTGTCATCTCTTCTCTGAGCCTTCTTTCCAGTACTGTAGTGTAGGAACTTAGAACCCACCCCTCTCCTAGAAAAATTGAAATATCCTAGGAAATATTAAAAGGCAGAATATTATATATAATATCTCCAGAAGCATGCTTTTAAGCAGAAAGAAGGCTCATTCTTAATAGTCCCCACCTTTGTTAATAGCTGGACTAATCTCTTCTATATAACAAAGATCCACCTCCTTCAGACAGAGCCATATTAGGAATTGCCCAAAGCCCTTTCATTACACTATTACACTAGCAAGGGTCAGCCAAGCTTGAACTCAAGAACACAGCCTACAACAGTGATGGCGAACCTTTTTTCCCTTGGGTGCCGAAAGTGCGCGCGCGCATGCTATTACACATATGCGAGTGCCCACACCCATAATTCAATGCACGGGGAGGGCGAAAATGGCCTCCCCTGCCCCTGCAGAGGCCCTCTGGAGGCCGGAAACGGCCTGTTTCCCAACTTCCGATGGGCCTGGTAGGCCTGTTTTTCACCCTCCCCAGGCTCCAGAGGCTTCCCCGCTTCCCCAGAGGCCCTCTGGAAACCTAAAATGCCCTCCCAGAGCCTCCGTGTGAGCCGAAAATCAGCTGGCCGGCACGCACAAGCGCGCTGGAGCTGAGCTAGGGCAATGGCTTGCCTGCCGGCAGATATGACTCCATATGCCACCTGTGGCACACGTGCCATAGGTTCGCCATCACTAGCCTACAAAGTTGCCCTGCATGGCACCATGGGAGTCTGATAGCCAATCAGTGCATTTCTTGCACAGGAGCAGGAGGACCCCAGGGCGGGGTCCGCGGGGCCCAAGAGAGAGCATAAAACAAGGAAATTTCAGCATCTTCCCCTTCTTTCTCTGGACCCAACACCTGGAAGCATGTGAGCCACCTTTTCTGTTCAAGAGCCATGCCATGTGCTCCTGTCCATCATTAAACCTTCTTTCCAAGCAACTTCCATGAATCCAGTGTTTTTTTTCCCCACTTGGAACTGAAATCAGAAGAACATTACTTCCAACACCAGGTTATCCTGTACACGTATGAGAGGGGTTTAGGGATTCTTCTGGTCCAGTGATTATATTTAGGAGTAGTGGTGGTAAAGGGGTTTCTGGAAAAACACTGTTTTTAGTGTCCTTTACCCTTGTAAACTGAATCTGGAAAAATATGATATCCAAGGAAAAAATGGTCAGGCCAGGAACTTAATCCTTCCACTGCCAGCTTAGTCTTTGCCATAAATGTTCTTTTCTCAATTGTTTTTAGACAGTAGCCAAGAGATCAAGACATTCATACGAGAAAAGTAGTTAGGGAGAAAAGATTTATTTGCATTTCTTATAAAAGGAGATTTTCCTTTAAAAAGCCACCAACCATCAGCAAAAAAAGGCTTAAAGGAGACATTCTTTTCAAGTAATTAAAGTCAAGAAATAATGGTGTGTTTTTTTAAAAATGCTTTTGAATACCCAGGCTAGTACAGAGGGCTGTAAATGATAAGGCTGGGATTCTTATTTTAGATATTTGGGGGCCCAAAAAAAGGTGAAACTTTGCCAAGGCTATTTCTCTATAGTTGCTATCTTGTGGTGTCAGCAGGGTGGATTTGATTTAAATCAAGTCGTGATTTAAATCACTAGTAAAAAGGCTTGATTTAAATCAATTCGATTTAAATCATAATTTTTAAAGAACAACTGCCATCTCTGTTGCGCAGCGGCTTCTCCTTTGACCTGCTGTTGACTCACCGACAGTCCCAATATTGCAGAATATACAGCCTCATGCTACATAACTAAGCTCCATTTCATGCTGAATAAACTACATTATTAATATATCTTAAATAGAAACTATCTTCAGGTAGATTTTTACTCCAAAAGCATTTTATTAAAATAAATTTGATAAAAATCAAAAAATCCAATTTAAATTTTAAAAAATCTGATTTAAATTTTAAAAATGCAATTAAAAAAAAATTTTAATCGATTTTTATCCACCCTGTGTGTGAGAAATTTCAGCTAATAAGTAACTAATTATTATTGGCATTTGGAACGCAGCATGCTTTGCCATTGAATTTCACATCCAATGACCTTTCACTGTAAAATATGAAGGTTTGCACTCAGATAAACAGAATTTGATGTTTGTGATCAATCATACTGTATCGTTGAGGTCCAATTTTCATCATAAAGTGTCTGAAATGTCCTTTCAGATTCCCAGATGGCCCTCTTTGGCATAAATAATAGGAACAAACTCCCAAATCAGTTATCAGAATTATTGATTGGCTTTCTTCTGTTATTCTTCCTTACTAATGAAAAAAACCACCTTTCCTCCTTTAGCTAGTTTAAAGAGGCACTATAAGCAAAATCTGAAATAAGGAAAACTGTCTTTTTTCCCCAACCAGTGGCTAACTCTGTTGAGCTACTTTGAAGATCAGGAAGAAAAGATATTAGCAAAAGTGATATTTGATTATTTCTTCTGTACCCCTTTTCTCCAAGCTAAATCTTTTATTACTGTACTAACATGAAAAATTATTTTTCTTTTCTTATTTTTCTTCAAAACAATTTACAGTATCTTAAGCCAATTATGTCATTAGGATTCTTTTTAGATTTGCTGAAAATTTAGGAGTGGCCTCAGGGGTGGGTTTCTGTTACCTTCCCTACTGGTTCGGAAGTGTGCGCGTCACAAGTGCGTGCTTTGTGTGCCTGCAGTCCGCTCATGCATGTGCACACATCTAATCTGGGTACTGACCCTCTATGTATGCGCAGAAGCCTTTGCGCATGCACAGAGGTTAATTTGCCAGTCACTTTCAAGCAGTGGCGACGGGGAACCAGTTCGGGGGCGTGGCAAGCAGGCCTTCACTACTGGTTCGGTGACCGTGGCCAAGTTTCCGCCACTGGTTCGCGTGAACTGGTCTGAATCGGTAGCAACTCACCACTGAGTGGGCTCTTTCTTAAAATGGGTTGTCTTAAATTCAAAGCCACCTTCCTTTGGAAAATATAGGTTAGCTGCTTTTTTTCAAGAGAGGAACTTCAGATGCAACATTTGTGTCTGCCTTCTCCCCCTGCCCTCCCCTTTCCCCGCAGAGGTAATTGCATAATCTGTCATATGTATTTGGAAAAAAAGCATGCAAAGAAAAGTTTAAACACCTTCTGCCAGAACGCTGTTTTTTCTTTCCTATTAAATAACAGGGAGTTAGGAGTTGCTAGAGTGTATAAATGGGTTAAAATGGTTACCCCTTCAACTGTACCAATTGAAATAATATGTACAGATAGCCCATGACTTACAACCACAGTTGACCACAACATTTCTGTTGCTAAACAGCTGTTAAGTGATTTTTGCCCTATTTTACAACCGTTTTCTGCTCCCACTTCAGTGGTGCGTTGCTACCAGTTTGCACTGGTTTGGTGAACCGGTAGTGGCGGTGGAGGGTTCTTCCCACCCGCTGGGATATCATCAAAAATGCTCTGCGCAGAAGCTTCTGCGCATATGCAGAAGCATTGGGCCCATGCGCACCTGTTCCCAAACTGATAGCAAAAGTAAGTGGAACCCACTACTGCCCCACTTGTTAAGTGAACCGCCAGAATTGTTAAATTAGTAACAGGGTTGTTAAGTGAATCTGACTTCCCCATTGATTTTGCTTGTTAGAAGTCACAAAAGGTGATCACATAATCCCAGGACACTGCAAGAGTCATAGATACAAATTGATTGCCCAGCATCCAAATGTTGATCACACAACCATGGGGATGCTGCAACAGTTTTAAGTGTGAAAAATCATCATAAGTCACTTCTTTCACTGCTATTGTAACTTCAAATGGTCACTAAACAATGGTTGTAAGTCAAAGACTTCCTGTATTACACAGTCCCCTTTGCTTTCTCTAATTTAACTGTGTGCTGGTGCAGTCCTGCAGGCTACTTCTGCTGACTTCCGGCTGCCAACAATTTGGCAGTTCGAGTCCCACCGGCTCAAGGTTGACTCAGCCTTCCATCCTTCCGAGGTGGGTAAAATGAGGATCCAGATTGATGGAGGCAATATGCTGACTCTGTAAACCACTTAGAGAGTCCTGTAAAGCACTGTAAAGTGATATATAAGTCTAAGTGCTATTGCTATTAAATCTAATCTCAGTTAAGATTCAGTGGGTGCTGTCTATCATCAAAAGGTTAAATCAGGTTAAGCTGCTATGTGAGGAAGAGGAATGTCTCGTCCTTCATCATCGGCGCTAAAATGTCTTCAGCCAGGATGTCAGTTAGTACACAAGACAACAAAGCAGGAGATTGTTGATAGGTCTTCTGCTTGGTTAAAGGGTGAGTTAAATGAGGGAGCTCATGGGTTCAAAATGTTGAAATTCCTGGAACCTCAGCCTGAGACATTGCAGAGCAATCAAAATAAGGCCATGAGGAAACGTGAGGAGTTGGAAAGATGCCACATTCTTGGCATGTTACGTGGCTAAATGAATGGAAGTGGCCTAGTTTATACGGCTTCAAAAAATAAAGAGACTTGAGTCAAGTTCATCTCCCGGTGGCTACACAAACACAGCTTCATACAGAAAACATCTATTTATGTAGATCTATTTATATAACACTCCTATCCTGAGATTCCAGATGGCCCACAATGTAGGGTTGAAATATAACCTAACAACCCCAAAAATAGATTTTTGGCAACGGCTGAGGAGGGACTTGTAATTGTCTTCCTTGTGGTCTTTTGCAGCTCCCCAGATTAACCTATTAACCCGAAAGTCTCTTGTGGTTTCCTACACAAATACTGCAGGTTATGACTGCAATTGAGAGGGAATTTCTATTGCTAAACAATGCAGTTGTAAAAAGTGACCACATGGCTTAGCAGTGGCAATTCCGGGATCCTGGTGGCCACTGTTAACCCCAGGACGGTGCAGATCATTAGTTGGAAAGAGGTGGACATTGCAGGGAAAGAGTGAAGGTAGGTTGTGTGGGTGCCATAGGCAGGCACTACACATGGGCTGGCTAGCGGGGGCCATGGGTAGATGTTACAGAACACATGAGTCATTTGGGACTATGGGTGTGTACGCTATAAAGTGCAGGCAGGCGGGTATTGCTACAATGAGTACTGTGATACTTTGTGCTAAGTTTATTAAATAAGCCATAATTGTCTCCATTGGCAGAACATGCTAAATATGCTAAATTGTGATTTAGAAAAAAAAGAGGATGGATTTGGGAAGCACACTAAGCAGAGGTGGGTTCCTACCAGTGCAATGCGGTACGCCGTTCCGGTAGTGGCCCACCAATGACATAATTTCCGCGTGACGGCTCCGGTGCTGTCTTTGCTGGTCCATGCGCGCTGCCATCTTTTAAAAAAAAAATGCAGTTTTTTGCCTCTCTGTGCATGCGTGGAACTAAAATTGTCCGTCTGCACATGTGCGGAAGTGAAATTGTGCGATGGGACGAGCGAAGATAGCGAAAGGTAAGAGGAATCCACCCCTGACACTGAGACAAAGTGTTACAACTCAACAAGGCCCCTTACAGCTTTGTATGTTTCTTGATCACTCCACTGTATAGGTAGTCCTTGACTCACAACCACAATTGAGCCCAAAATTTATGTTGCCAAGCAACACATTTGTTAAGTGAGCTTTGCCCCATCTTATGACCTTTCTTGCCCCAGCGATTAAGTGAATCACTGCAGTTAAGCTAGTAACACGGTTGTTAAGTGAATCTGTATTCACCATTGACTTTGCTTGCCAGAAGGTCAGAAAAGGGGATCACAGGACCCCAAGGCACTCCAACCGTCATAAACATGAGTCGGTTGCCAAGCATCTGAATTTTGTTCATGTGACCATGAGATGCTGCAATGTTTGTTTGAAAAGTGGTCATAAGTCACCTTTTTCAGTTTTGTTGTAACTCTGAACGGTCAGTAAATGAACTGGTGTAGGTCGAGGGCTACCTGTGTATATGATGGAATATATACACTTGTTGCAGGCCTTTGGAAACACACAAGATTGGAAGGAGACATTGACCATGTTGAGCAAATGGTGTTTCAGCGTAGGTAGCATTCAGGGATCGATTCCTCCCGGTTCGGACCAGATCGCCCGAACTGATAGAGACCCGCTGGTGATGTCATGATGGCGTCATGGATCCGGTTCAGTCAGTGCTGGTCCGTGGGTGCTGCCATCTTTTTTTTGGAATGTTTTTTCCAATTTTTTTACTGTTTGGAAGTTTTTTACTCTGCTGTTGCTTGAAAAAGGGCCCTTCCACCCACCCCCGGGTTTATACTTACCTTTATTCCTCCCCCCGAAGCACAAATGATCACCTCCTCAGCTGTGTTTTCGGCTACTGAGCGTGCGCGGAAGCAGAATTGCATGAGGGGATGTGCGCGTGAGCGTATCGAGCGTGCGTATGCGCGAAATGTCATGATGTAAGTGGAACCCACCCTGGTAGCATTGGTGATGTTTCCACTTCAAAGTTTATCAATGTGTATCCTGAAATTAGCCTGCAGACCTTCACTACAGTGCCTGAATATGCTTACTTTGATTTGTAAAGCAATTACATTGATGTAAGACCTGTCTTCCTGCTAATACACATTGCTTAGGCAGCAAAACCGGAGTATTGATTTATGCATCCATTTTCTCTTCATCTTTCTAAGCTCTTTTAAAATATCTTCCCTTGCAATGAAAGGGTAGAGGGAATGCTGCGTGGGAAGAGAAAGACTTGCAGCTTTCTGTCTTCCTCCCCTCCCCCCCCCATTTCATTGTTTGCTGCTGAAGTGATCGAAGATATAAAGGTGGGCAGATGCCTTCACTATTTCTGCCCACATATTTTAAATTACATAAGAATGAGCTTCAATATATTGACCACGTAGCTTGTCATTTAGAAGTTTTCCCAATGCACCATTCTACTCCCATCCACCCCAGAATGTTGTAGGAGCTTTCTCTCAATTAAAAGCAGATGAAACAACATAAGTGAAAAATTATATAATCACTGCTCTTCATTTGTCAGACAATTCACCCACTCTGGTGTATTTTAGAGGTACTGTAATCACCAGGAACCATCTGCCAAAACAGATGGAAAAAGGAGAGAGGCTGTGAAGACTTCTAAGCAAGCGAGTGAGTGTATGGGTAGAGTACGTGTGAAAACAAGAAAACCACTAAGCTCACAGTGGACAAGTTGACTATCTGTTTCCAACTTTATGCGCCCACAACTTGTAAAGGCAAGCCATGGCATTGATTAATTGTTTTAACTGTCAGGAAATTTCTCCTTATTTCTAGATTGGTTCTCTCCTTAGTTTAGTTTCCATCCATTGCTTCTTATCCTGACTTCAGGTACTTTGGAGAATGTGATACTAAAGACTGAGATCGCAGTGGTCAAAGGATAGATGGGAGATGTTTCTGCAAGTCCATCTTTATTATTTATTTATGTATTTATTAATCAAATTTATATACCGCCCTACTCCCGAAGGACTCATCTTGACTTCTGGAGACTGCCTGGAAAAGTCCATGCAGTTGTCTTGACAACATTTTTATAGATGATTTGACCTTGCCTTGTTCCTAAGGCTGAGAGAGAGAGAGACTGGCTCAAATCACCCAGCTTCCTTCCTTCTCTAAACTAGGATTAGAACTCACATTTCCACATTCCTAGCTGAGCACCTTAATCATTAGACAAGGGGGGCCCAACCCCCAGGCTGCTGCCCACTACCGGGTTGCAGCCTGTTTGAAATAGGGCCATGCAAGTGGCGGATGAGCGCATGCACGTGCTAAGCTCACGCAAATGGCAGCCGCTTGCGCTCACGTGTGAAGCTCCTCTCATGTGAGCCGTGGCGCCTCACAGGGAACTATCCCCTCCCTTTCTCCCCAACTGGGCCACCAAGCCAGAAAGGTTGGGGACCACTTCCTTAGACCATGTAATGTTTTTCTTACTTGTTCCTTACAGCGCCTATCTTAGGGCAGGCTACATTGTGTTAACAATGCCATCTAAACAAATGCATCAGTAGAATACTCAACTAATAAGCTCAATAACACACACCGAGCTCCTCTTAATAAGATCCATGAAAGTTTGTCCCACCTTAAGAGACTGGGGTGCTACAGCTAAGAAGGAGGTCACATTTTGTTTCAGATGTAGATGGGGTTTCTTCAGGCATGTGTTTTACATAAATCATTCCCTTATAAAGCTATATAATATTTCTATGGTATGACTAAGAGAATGATGAAATTATATAAACTATTATGTGATAGCACTTATGAACATATTATAACTGGTGAGACCCGAATTCTAGTCTCTCTCTTATCATGGAAACCTATTTAGTGATTTAGCCGGTATTCCTGGGTGATTAT
Organism: Imantodes cenchoa; assembly: GCA_027560375.1. Lineage (NCBI taxonomy): Eukaryota > Metazoa > Chordata > Lepidosauria > Squamata > Dipsadidae > Imantodes > Imantodes cenchoa. Next base: position 6,575 of record JANHGD010008668.1, on the reverse strand, counting down.
TGTTACAACAGATGTAAGCAGAGCTCTCTGTGAAATTTCTTGAGTGCCCAAAAAGCAGGATATTAAATTAAGATAAAATATAAGATAAAATAAGCGATGTTTTCTTTACTCATTTTTGCAAGCATCATTTCATTTGAAGAAATGAAGATTTGAGCATTTATATTCAGCGTGGAGAAAATCCTCATAATGAATTTGGTCTGCTTTGCACTTCTATGCATTTCTACGATGGTGCCCTCATGGATTAAGGAAAAACCAACAAACAAAATTGATCTTTGATTATGTAAAATGCGAAAGAGAGATGTCTGATTTATTTCATTATTTTTATACCAGCTAAATTAAACTAGAACAAAATCAAGATTTTTTTAAAACAAGAATCAGCACTCACACACATGCACATTTATGTTCAGTATTTGTAGTCAGAATATTTTTTGAGAACATAAAAAATAGCAAGAAAATTTGAAGAAATAAATTTATGATTGTAGAGTTTTTAAAATCTCTGATATATTTATTTTTCCCCAGAGCTGCCTCCTAAATACTTCTGCTCTAGAGAAACATAATGTTTTCTATCTTATTCAGTATTTTGGGGTAACAAATCCAGCTCTGAACCTGAATCAAATCCGTTTGAATGTTGTGTCAATGTATTTGCCTTAAGAAATATGGCCAATAAAGCAATAGGAGAATTTATTATGAAAAATCTTTGGTTATATGAATTTATTCTACTATACTTCTACTTCTACTTCTACTTCTACTTCTACTCTGTTCTATTCTATTCTATTCTATTCTATTCTATTCTATTCTATTCTATTCTATTCTATGTAATTAGAGTCTTTTAGAAATGTGCTTAAAATTAGCAAGATATTTACAATAAATTTTAAAATAGTACTGTGGGGGAAACGGTTATTGAAAATGATGCCTTGACTTTGTGCATGGTTTAATAACAACCACAAAAATTCTCCATAGCTTTTCATTGGAAGAATTTAGTAAAGGACATGAACAATAGGTTGGTGTTAATGGACATAGACTGCTGTATCAATCTCATTTGTCTTGTGCCAAAACAACAAATAACAAAGGCAATGAATAACTTCGTTCTTAGGTTTCATTATTGTAATTCACCTCTCTGTGTTATTGTTTTCACCAGTATAATTAATCTTGATATTTACAGTAAAGTAAATTTGCAATAATTTAAGAACTATCTGGTAAGAATAGGCCACACTCTGCAAATGTTGTTTTTCTGGGTTGATGATCTGGAAAAAATGTAATAATCTATCATGGAATCTTGCACTGGAAAGAATAATTAAGGTCTTTGTGTCCATTTCTCTGTAGGGCTTCAGATAAAAGTTTTATTTTTGAAATTGTTCTCTTGAACATATAAAGTTTGGCTATGTAGTAGATGACCAAACTGAGCCTGTGAGAGGAGTCAAATATGTCATCAATCATGAGTTCAGCCCATTTTGAATTCCTTCTATTCTTATTTCCCAATAATTTCCCTTGGCTGCTAGTAGTTCAAATTCTTGTAGAGAGCTTAAGCTTACAATACATCTTTATACCCATTTGACCTGTCTAGATTTCCTGATTTTCTGGGGGTCTAGATCAGCTCCTAGATCTGTCCAAGATTTTGAGGAAAAGTTCCCTCCAATCCAATATACAGTCTGCTTTATCTGGAGCTGCTGGGAATTAACTTTTGAAAATTGCACAAATATATCAGTGGGTATATTCTAACACCACAGAACTTGTAACCTCTCCCTATAGATCAAAGATGTCAAACACGCCACGTCACGTTGCTGTCATGTGACGTTTCACAACATTTTCACCATTCGCAGAGCTGGGGTGGGCGTGGCCTACGCATGACATATCCAGCCCATGGGCCACCAGTTTGATATCACTGCTGTAGATAATTGGTTACATGATTACTGCAACATGCTCTACATGGGGCTATCCTTGAAGACCGTTCGGAAACTACAATTGGTCCAAAATGCAGCCGCGAGAGCAGTAGTGGGTGTCCCTCAATACACTTACTCTTCTTCCATCCTCCGTGAGCTGCATTGGCTTTCTATTGGTTTCCAGACGCAATTCAAGGTGTTGGTGTTGACCTTTAAAGCCCTACATGGCTCAGGGCCAGGCTATCTC
>JANHGD010008665.1:7862-20991 GCA_027560375.1 Imantodes cenchoa | reverse complement strand
ATAATCTCCCTCCCTCCCTCTCTCCCTCTCTAATTGTTTTTTACAGACCACAAATAGATAGTATCTCCCTCCCTCCCTCTCTCCCTCTCTAATTGTTTTTTACAGACCACAAATAGATAGTATCTCGCTGTGTGCTCTCGGAAACAGAAATACACAGATGAGTCTGCACCTACAATAGAACTCACTTGGAGGGAGAACTCATTCTTGGATTGATCTGCAGAAATGGTGACACGGCTTTTTACAGAATTAGCATACCATTTGCCTCCATTGTTGACATTTATAGCTGAAAGCCATTCAAGACGTTTTCCGGGTGGTTGTCTGATCCAATGCCAAGCGTATGATGAAGAAGTAGCAATAGAGAAACCTGTGACTTTACAAACTAGGTTGAGTTGACTTCCAGGTCTCACCATTCCTGGCCCAGATTCTACAAGCTGAATGTCTGAAAAGACACCTTACAAAAAAAGAAAAAATTTCAATCAACAAACAACATTACTTGCCAAATAACGGTCTAATAATTTTCTATTAAACATTCTTACATTTTGGGAGAGCTGTAAAACAAAATGCAAAGAACCACAATGCCATGATGGCCATCTATGATGTCCCAGTGAGGTCTTTGATCTTCAAAGGAAATGAAGATCTCATCCTGGATGGTCTTATGTTGAAGTGAATTATCCGTATTGCCTCTCATAAAGTTTTGCATGAGCTCCTCCTCTGTTCTATGGGGAAAAATAAATTCAATCTTAAAACCTGCCTTTGTTGCAAGGTTGGTTCATGGACCACTTTTTGTTCCTTTTAATAACCTGTGATGGGGAGAAATAGGAACCTCAGGTCTTATCTGACATCCCTAATAAAATTGTATTTTCAGATCCTTCAGACATGTCAGCATGAATCAGTGTTACATTTTTGAATTGTTTGGAGTAGGAAATAAAAATATAATGGAGAAAATATCAATACTTTTTTTTAAACTTTCAGGTGGTTTTAAACTTTCCCTGGTGATTGTTGCTCCATTAAATTGGAGTTGTGAGACAAATGTTAGAATCTGGATCCCAGGCCTGCACTGCCAGTTCTGGTGGGCATTAAGGAACAATAAGAGGGAATTGAGTAAGGCAAGTAACCTGATCCTATGGCTTTATAGGTAATAACTAGTAGTTATTCAATAGTATTCAGGCCATAGATGGCAGTGTTTACAAGTCTGAATCTATGGTATATACTCCATGTTCTGTTTTCTGTTTCTCGTTACAGTTAAAACAGATGAGCAGTAAAGCACATGGTGACTGTACACTTTGTTTTTTTCTCCTTGTGGTACTATAAGCATAATTTATAACAGAAAAAAGGAGAGCTAGAATACACACCTTTATATGAAGCAACAGTTAGATGGAAAGATTGCAGGTTGAAAAACGGTATTATAAGTTATCTAAATAATAGGAAGACTGGTAATTGAATCGTGCATTGTGATTTTGAACAACTAAATAATAAGGGCTATGGCACCACCTGTTCATGTATTGAAATTGATGTATATTTAAAAATAAAAATTGAATAAAACATTAAAAAAACAAGAATATAAACATGTGTATTAATATTAGGATTAGTAATAGTGACCTGATTGGAAGCTACCATGGAGGAAGTAATAAGAAATAGGGGGAATATTATCAGATATATTTTTTCTTTTTATATAACAGAATATAAGTAATAACCTGATGAAAAAGATTAGCTGGTTAAAGATGGTATTACCGTGTATGTTTATAACATCATTGGCCTTAAAATGGAATATTGAAAGACCCTCCCTCATTCTCACAAATTTCAAGGAGAGAGGAGGAAGTGTGCTCAGAGTTGAAAGACTCTATTACTGTGTATTTCTAATGAAAATACTATAATATATATGGGTTGGGCTTCCTTATCTGCATTAGCTGGAAGGTTTGACAATGACTGGATGCTGAATAAGGTTCAGTTCAGTTTCAGGTTAATTGGTTCAGTTTCCATTGAAGAAGGAACAATGGAAACATCAATGCACAGGTTGGTCTGACAAAATTACACAGTGATTGTTACAAAGGAAAGGAAAGCTGAAGCAGTTTTGCAGGTCTAGAATCACCAGTTAATATTTGGAAGCAATTCAGACAGCAACTGATTCATTAGAATATAAGAAGGATGGGAAATATAATTGAATCAGACTTCCAACATTCTGTAATTTTAGCTGACTTTTTTTAACATTCCAAAAGAGAGATAGAATTCACGCTGCTTGCCTTTCATTCATACTTTGTTGTATCTAGCAGATATTCTCAAAAAATCTGCTAGATATCTGCTAGCGAAATATCTGCTAGTGAAATAATATATTTTGGGGCATATTTGTTTTCAGTTCTATCCCTTGTCTGCCTGAGTGATTTTCTTCCAAACTCTTATACAACTCATTTGGTGGTTCTCTGGTGTCCCCTTTTGAGACATTTCAGTAGGGATAGGAAATGTTTTTGCATGAGATCCCTTAAGATCTATTTCACTATGTCTCTTGCACAATAATAGACAGCTGTGTCTTCAGCTTTTAGGTTGCTCATTTGCAGATAGAAGTTGGAACTGTCCTTGGAGGCAGTAAACCGTCCTTGGATTGCCAGTGAATAAGAGTTGCTACTAGATGTGTAGTAGTGAACAAGCCATTCCAACCCTTGGCCAGGTTTCTGCCTGATCCAATCCATATAGTAGATGTTAACATTGAACCCTGTAACAGCACAAATCAGTTTGTGGGATTCTCCTGGTTTCTTCAGCACTGCATCTGACTGTGTCAGAACTACCTGGGAGAGGCCACCTAATATGAAAAGACAAAGCACAATTGGTTAATGGTTAGAAAGTAAGAGCCATAGTTAAGATATGAAATTCCTTTGAGTGCTAGAAAAAACTTAACATGGACCAAACTACAAACCTTTGGAGAAGGCAGCCAGCATGATGAGAATTAACGAGTGGGATATCATTGTGAAAGGAATGAGATTTGCACCTTGAGTTGAACCTGAAGAAGGAGAATGATTATTTAAATAGGAAATGAAAGTCTTGTTGGCTTTGCATAAATCCTGCCAGGACCTTTATAAATATTAAATGAAGTCCAGAAGTGTACTGAAGTTTAGTTGAGAATAGATGATGATAGTGTGTGTCTGGATGCAAGCAGTCCACCACTTATGGACTGGAATTTTGGTTGTTAGTCATTGCTGCCAAAAGTAGAAGCAATCACATGACTGGACACAGTTTTTCAACCCTTCTTTTCAGTAATTGATAAGAGAATCTTTTCGTTGTTAAGCAAATCCATTGTTCCAAATGAGAGCATTTTTTTTCACAGATACTTTGCTGTGTCTAGCAGGTCTACTAAAAATAGAACTTGACTTGGGAAAATAGCAGGAGAGCAAATTCCATACAATTCAAAACATTCAATGAAAAATATGGCTTCTCTTGGAAATAATCCCTGGAATCTTTCTGGAATGAATCCCTGAAGAAGGAAGGGAAGACATTTTGAGATGTCCTCTTGTCCTAGAGGAAGACAAACCTGCAGGAAACCACAGCAAACTAGTTAGAAACCAATAAGTGAATAATGTTGAAACCACATTTGCTATTCCTCTTTACCTTTTCTGCCACTCTGGTTACTTTGTTGTTTGTGTGGATGAGAATTGCTCGTTTCTGGCAGATATCCTCAAGGAACAGATGCTGAATGTGTGTGTTTTTTGCTCTTGGCTTCTCCTCTCAAGGGAGCCCTGGAGTAATTGTATAAGGAGGAAAGCGGATGGAATCACTTTGTCCCCTTGCACAGTAATACAAGGCAGATTCTTCAAGCTTCAAATTGTTCACCTGGAGATAGTCTGAAGTCTGGGACATGTCCCTGGAGATGGTGAATCTTCCCTCCACTTTGGAGTTAGACCACTGGCTTGTTCCTTCAGGTTGGCTAACACGAGTCACCCACTCCAGTCCTTTCCCTGGAGACTGTCATATCCAGTTGATATCATAGTTAGTAAAGGTGAATCCAAATGCTTTACAGGTTAAGCAGATGGAACCTCCAGGGACTACAACACCCCCTACAATCTCCACAAAAGAACCTCTCCACGGCAACCTGAAAAATCAAACATCAACACCAATGAGGAGGAAACCTGAACAGGAACAGTTCTTACCTCCTACTCTTGGTTATGAGAGCAGATCTACCTGAAAGATGGATAAGGAACAGAAGTTAAGTCCGAAGAAGCATATCTCAACTTATGTTGCCTTCTCTTGAGGCTAATAGGTTGATTTGGCTCCACACATGTAAGTTTGCAAGAACTGCTTTTAAGGAGAAGCAGCCATTGAATTCATTTGCATCATCTCCATATTATAAGGACGTGGTCCTTTCATGGTGAATGCAAAATCATGTGAACATTTTCATCGTAAGGTCAATACAACTAACTCCTTGTCCTGTAACTTGGCACTTTTAGATAAATGTACTGAAAAAAACAGGTTTTAAAGAAATGGTTTATGCATGCCTAATATTAAATTCATGTTTGGTCATTTTCATTAAATCTCCATCAAGTTTTTAATTTAATTTATGAAATAAAATTTAACTCAGTCCATAAGAACAAACCTTGTCCAATGCTTGCAGATAACCTGAAAATTTAATTTAAATTCACAAGAGTGCATACTGGCTTAGGCCCTAGGAATCCTGATAATTCCCTCACCCAACATTAAAGAGTTGTTAGCTTCTCAGCCTTTTCTAGATCAAACACTTCTATTCATGAGGTCCAAAATCATTTCACTCCTGGTCTAAATCTTGAAGTGGATATTAAGTAATTAAGCAACAGACTCATTTAAGAGCCAAAAAAGCGAAATACAATCCTGAGTTGCATTAACAGTTACTCCTGAGAAGTGTGGGAATGTCTTGCTCATTTTCCATTCCTCTTTACTTTCTCTGCCACTCTGTTTGATTTGTTGTTTGTGTGCATGAGAATGGCAGATACCCTCCAGGGACAGAGGCTGAATGGTATCACTTTTTGCTCTTGGCTTCTCCTCTCAAGGGACCCCTGGAGTAATTGTACAAGGAGGAAAGCAGATGGAATCACTGTGTTCCCTTGCACAGTAATACAAGGCAGTATCTTCAAGCTTCAAATTGTTCATCTGGAGATAAACTGAAGTCTGGGAATTGTCCCTGGATATGGTGAATCTTCCCTCCACTTTGGAGTTATACCACTGTTTAGTTCCTTGTGGTTGGCTAACACTTGCCACCCACTCCAGTTCTTTTCCTGGAGACTGTCGGATCCAATCCATTGAATAGTTACTAAAGGTGAATCCAGATGCTTTACAGGTTAGGCGGATGGAACCTCCAGGGACTACAACACCCCCTCCAGTCTCCACCAAAAGAACCTCTCCACAGCAACCTGAAAAATCAAACATCAACAGCGAATGTGGAGGAAACCTGAACAGGAACAGTTATTAATTCCAACTTTTGGTTATGAGAGCAGATCTACCTGAAAGACAGATAAGGAACATGATGGAAGTCCAAAGCAGCATATCTCCCATTAGGTTGGCTTTTTTTGAGGATAAATAGTGATTGACTCTGAAGATGCATGTTTTCAAGAACTGCTTTTAAGGAGATGGAGCTGTTGAATTGATTTGCATATTATAAGGATGTGCTTTCTTAGTGGATGCAAAATCAGGTAAAATTTTTAAGCTTAAGATCAACACAATTGCCTCCTTTTCCTGTAACTTGGCACTTTTAGACAAATATACTGGAGAGAACAAATATTGAACATCTAACTTATGTATAAGGTAAAGATAAAGCTTCCCCTTGCACATATGTGCTAGTCGTTCCTGACTCTAGGGGGCGGTGCTCATCTCCATTTCAAAGCCGAAGAGCCAGCGCTGTCCGAAAACATCTCCGTGGTCATGTAGCCAGCATGATTAAACACCAAAGGCACACGGAACGCTGTTACCTTCCCACCAAAGGAGATCCCTAGTTTTTCCACTTGCATTTTTTACCTGCTTTCAACCTGCTAGGTTGGCTGAAGGTGGGACAAGTAAGGGGAGTTCACTCCGTTATACGGCACTAAGGATTCGAACCACCGAACTGCCAATCTTTCTGATCAACAAGCTCATCGTCTTAGCCACTGAGCCACCACATCCCTGACTTACGTATATGTAATATTAAATTCATTTTTTGTTATTTTCATTAAAACTCCATGAAGTTTTTAACTGAATTTTAAAAATAACATTTAACTCAGTCCATATGTAGGGACTTTTCCAATGCTTGCAGATAAACTGAAAATTTATTTTAAATTCACAAGTGGATTAGGTCCTAGGAATCCTGAAAATTCCCTCACCCAAACGTAAAGAGTTTTTAACTTCTCGGCCTTTTCAAGATTAAACAAGATTAATCATGAGATCCAAAATAATTTTACTCCTGGTGTAAAACTTGAAGTGAATATTAAGTAATTAAGCAGCAGACTCATTTAACTCTCAGAACCAAAAGCGTATGAATACACTCTGGCTTTCATATTTATTTCTTAAAGTGCCAATGAAGTTAGGGCCATTCAGATCTCCTGGGGAGGATTGTTCCATTAAGTTGGAGTTGTGACACAAAGTTTAGAATCTGGATCGCAGGCCTGCATTGCCAGTTCTGGTGGGCATTAAGTAAGGCAAGTAACCTGATCCTATGGCTTTATAGGTAATAACTAGCACTTTGAAGTATTTTTGTGCCACAACTACAGTATTATTCAGGCCGTAGATGACAGTGTTTATAAGTCTGGATATATGGTACATCTTCTATGTTCTTTTGTTCTATGTAACGTTTCCTGTTTCCCATTATAATTAAAACAAATGAGCAGTAAAGCACATGGTGACTCTACACTTTGTTTTTTCTGTGGTGCTATAAACAGAATTTATAACAGAAAAAAGAGAGCTAGGGGAGAGTTGTTCCATTAAGTTGGAGCTGTGACAAAAAATTTAGAATCTGGGTCCCATCCATGAGCAGGATTGCACTGTCAGTTGTGGTGGGCATTAAGGGACAATCAGAGAGAATGAAGTAAGGCAAGGAACCTGATCCTATGGTTTTATAGTTAATGATAAGAAGAAAAAACAATGCAAACATCAATGCACAGTTTGCTTTGACAAAATTACACACTATTGTTACAAAGGAAAGGAGAGCTGAAGCAGTTTTGCAGGTCTAGAATCACCAATTAATATTTGGAAGCAATTCAGACACCTACTGAGTCATTGGAATATGAGAATGATGGGAATTACAGAAAATTTTTTTAATGAAGAATATGGCTTCTCATGGAAGAAATCCCAGGAATCTTTCTGAAATGAATCCCTGAAGAGGGAAAGGAGCATGTTTTCAGATGTCATTTGTCCCTGGAAGAAGAACCTTTAGGAAACCACAGCAATATAGTTAGAAAACAATGAGTGAAAGATGTTCAACCACACTAAGTGCGGAGCAATAATATCTTTGGTGGTATTTTTGTTTTGCCTTTTCATTTCCATCACTTCTCTGGCTGAATGATTCTGTTGCAGAGGCTAGACAACTCACTTTTTGGTTCTCTGCTGTCTCCTATGGACACATTTCAGTAGTGAAAGGAAAGGTTTTTGCATGAGTTCCCTTAAGATCTATTTCACTGTGTCTCCTGCACAATAATAGACAGCCGTATCTTCAGCTTTTAGGTTGTTCATTTGCAGATAGAAGTTGGAACTATCCTTGGAGGCAGTAAACCGGTCTTGAATTGTCAGTGAATAAGAGTTGCTACTAGACGAGTAGTAGTATACAAGCCATTCCAGTCCTTGGCCAGGTCTCTGTCTGATCCAATACATGCTGTTGCTGTTAACATTGAATCCAGTGGCAGCACAAGTCAGTTTATGTGATTCTCCTGGTTTCTTCAGCACTGCATCTGACTGGGTCAGAGCTACCTGGGAAAGGCCACCTAATGAAAAAACACCAAGAACAATTGGATAATGGTTAGAAAGTAAAAGCCATAGTTAAGATATGAAATTTCCTTGAGTGCTAGAAAAAGCTTCATATAGAGCAAATTACAGACCTTTGGAGAAGGCAGCCAGCATGATGAGAATTAACCAGTGGGATGTCATTGCGGAAAAGGAATGAGATTTGCACCTTGAGTTGAACCTGAAGAAGGAGAAAGAGAGTTTAAATAAGAAGTGAAAGTCTTTTTCGATTTGCATAAATCCTGCTGAGAACAGTATAAATAGGAGATGAAGTCCAGGAGTGTATAAAAATCTACTACTGGACTATATATATACAGTATGTCACGGAAGTGAGTATACCCCTTCACATTTTATAAATATTTAAGTATATGTTTTCATATGAAAACACTGAAGAAATGACACTTGGCTACAATGTAAAGTAGTGAGTATACAGCTGGTATAACAGTGTAAATGTGCTATCCCCTCAAAATAACACAACACACAGCCATTAATGTCTAAAATGCTGGCAACAGTGTTCAGTGTTCACATGAAATGATAAATATATTACAAAGAAGATGGAGTGTACCTGAATGCAGACCTATGACCACAATTTGGACCATAATTTTGGTAGTAAGTCATTGTTGTCACATGTAGAAGCATCCACTTCACCTGGAATCAAGTCAAAGAACATTTAGTCAGCTAATCAGCACTTTGAAGTGGGAGTCAGTGCAACTCAGAGATTGGAAGTTTTATAATGGCCAAAGTTTCAATCCCTTTATGTTCTGGAGCGATGCAGATTAGAAATACACTTCAAGGGCTGTCTTAGGCAGAGTACTTTATAGTAATCCAACTGCAGAGGGTCAAGTAAATGGTCTTGAGATACAAGAGGAAGAACCACTACCAGGAGAAGAGTCAGAGAAAAGAAATATGAGTTCTGGGTCAGAACTGTCACCTGAGAAAACATCTAAGGCAACCCACACACCCCTTTCTCTCCAAGATAAAAGGAGGGAAGGGGCAAGTGTACTGAGATTTGAAAAACTCTATTGCTATATCCTTCTAATAAAACTAGTATTGCTCTACATGGCTTTGACTTCCTAATTGGGCCTTGGTTGAACATTTGACAACAACTGGATGCTGGTGGAATCACTTGATCTAGAAATGACCACACTTTACAAAGTTTGCAATGAAACTTTGCAATGAAAATTATCAGTGCAAAGATGACTTTGACAGAATGACACAAAAACTGTCACAACGGGAAAGGAAACTGAAATATATTTTGAGGATCAGAATCGGTCCTCAAATATTCAGAAACAATTCAGATAAATATCCCCCTGATTCGTTAGGGTGTGAGGTGGATTAATAGTGCAGCAGGATCAGACTTGCAAGATTCTGCTATTTTAGCTTTTTTAAAAATAGCAACAACAACAACAACAACAACAACAAATAAAAAAGATAGAGTTCACAGCTGCCTACCTTTGGTTTATATATGGTTATGTCCAGTCTATCTTCTCAAACTTTGACTTGAGAAAACAGCTGGAGAGGAAATTCCATACCAATTAAAACATTTAACGAAGAATATGGCTGCTTATTCTTTTTTCCCCTCAGGAAATTTTTAGTTTATTCAAATGAGGTTCAAATACAAAATGCCAAAATATTTGAAAAAAGACAAAAGAATCTAAAAAGCTCAACAAAAAGACATTAAAAAGAAAAAGAAACTGAAGTTCCTGATGAAATTTTTTTTTGCAGATCCTTCAGTCCTATCAACATGAATCCCTGCTATGTTTTTGCCTTAATTGTGGAAAAAAAGGAAGTGAAAACATAATGGAAAAGATACACCAGCACTTAAACATTAAGTTGTCCTTACTGACAGGGAAGATCATAAGAAACAATAATATTTTTCTCATATTGTAAGCCGTCCAGAGTCCCTGTTGAATTGGGTGGCAAATAAGCACGAGCAAATAAATATACATGAACGTACGAATGGCAAAACTCAATATCTTCAATATTTGTGATGCATTCCTAAATAGATCACATCTACTGTCTACCCATTTAATGTTACCATTTGCACACAAAAACACATTAAATAAAGTCCCAAAGATGCTTCTTTTAAGAGGCAACTGGACTTTCTGGTTTTTCTTTAAAGACCTTGTGCTCTTCATCCAAGAAGCTTCTTTAGCTCTGACTGGATAGAACAGAAGAATAGAATTCTTTATTGGCCAAGTGTGATTGGACACACAAAGAATTTGTCTTGGTGCACATGCTTTCAGTGTACATGGTGGGAATGGAAGGATTTATACTCCTTGAAGACAGATTATCATTCTTTTAGCAAGTGGTTAAGGTCACCTGGAGGTTCTTCTGTGTCCTCCGAGTCACCTGAATAGTGCAAATGGGTGTGGAGCCTTCTTAGAACTGTTGAAAGGACTGGGTTGTAGATTGGATATAGATTATGCCATATCACTCCCCCTCTATTGAGAGAGGATTGTTCAGTTTTGACATAGATGGCCTCTTTGACCCCTCTTTCAAGCCAGCAATTCTCTCTGTCCAAAATATGGGCTTTGCTGTCTTCAGTCCTTCCATTCCCCACCATCCAATCAGAGCTGAAGAAGCTTCTTGGAGGAGAAGTGAAATGTCTTGAAAGAAAAATCAGAAAGTCCAGTTGCCTCTTGAAAAAGCAATTTTGGGAGAACCATCACCTGGAGGCCTGGAATCTCCACAGACATTAACTAAAGGTCCCACCCGTCAAATATTTGACCATTTGTTGTATACACTGGTCCCATCCTGTACTGATCACATTCTGGAGCAGGCTTACACTGCCAGATTTAGTGGGCATTAAGAGAAAATGAAGCCAAGCAAGTAAACTGGTCAGAAGTCTGTTTAATAACAGAATAGCAGAGTTTGAAGGGACCTTGGAGGTCTTCTAGTCCAACCCCCTGCTCAAGCAGGAAACCCTGCATCATTCCAGATAAGCGGCAGTCCACTCTCTTCTTAAGTGCTGCACCAGATTTCTGATGTATTTTTATTAAAACTCTATCAAAATTGATCTATTAAAGCTAATCATATTTCTTAAAATTACTTTTTTGGGGGGTGGGGGTGCAATTTTTTATTTTTATTTTTAAATATATATAAGCATTGAATAATGAACAGTATGGCATCTGCGTATCGTTAGTTTTGATACCAAACAGTAGTATTAATATTGACAATTTTAGTAATTTAATGTAATCTTAATTACATTAATCATACTGACATCATTATAATAATATACATAATACACTCATCTTTCAACTTCTAATCCTTTCCTAAACATACTGATTTTTAAATATTATGTAAGAATATACATTACGATATTTTCCTTCTTTCCAATTTCTATCTCTATTCCAAATCTTACTAGCACAAATCTTATATTAGTAGTATGCTATTTATATCCATCATCTCTTGCTCGTTTTAGTATTTCAATTCTTGTTGATTTTTTTTGGCATGCTTTCCATTTTTTGGCATGCTTTCCATACATTTCTTAATATTATTTTTTATTGTTCTATCAGCCATCTTTCTCTCACACTTTTTCTCCCTCCCACTTCCTCCCTCTCCCTCTCTTCCAGTCTCCCTCCTTCTCTCTCTTCCTCCCTCCCTCCTTCTCTCTCTATTTGCTCAACATTGCATTTTGTAAAAACAATTTCCTCTTTTTTTACAGAGACCAAATAGATACTATCACAATGTGTGTTCTCGGGCACAGAAATACACAGATGAGTCTGCAATTATGAGAGAATTCACTTGGAGGGAGAACTTGTTCCTGGACTGATCTGCAGAAATTGTGATACGGCTTTTCACAGAATTGGCATACCATTTGGCTCCACTGTTGGCATTTATGGCTGCAAGCCATTTGAGACCTTTCCCTGGGGGTTGACTGATCCAATGCCAATCATATAATGAATTACTGATGCCGAAACCTGTTACTTTACAAACTAGGTTGAGTTGACTTCCAGGTTTCACCATTCCTGGTCCAGATTCTATAAGCTGAATGTCTGTGAAGACCCCTTGGAGAAAAACACACACACAAATGATCGCAATTAGTAAAGCAACATCCCAAATGTGTTTTTTCAGGAAGCAACTGGACTTTCTTGTTTGTCTTTGAAGACATTTCACTTCTCATCCAAGAAGTTTCTTCAGCTCTGTCTAGATGATGGGGAATGGAAGGATTTATATTCCTTGCAGACAGCTGTTCATTTGCATTCTTTTAGAGAGTCATTGAGGACATTTGGAGATTTATCTGTATCCTCAGGGTCACCTGAGTAGTGCAAATTGATGTGGAACCTTCTTGGATAACAAACAAAACACCTTCAAAGAAAAAACAAGAAAGTCCGTTGCCTCCTCAAAAAGCACCCTTTGAACAACCATGACCTGGATGACTGAGAATCTCCATAAACATCACCGACTAAATAAAGATCTCTCAATTTCCCATTAAATATTCTTACATTTTGGGAGGGCTATAAAACAAAATGCAAAGAACCACAATTCCATCATGGCCATCTAGGATGTCCCAGTGAGGTCTTTGAACTTCAAAGGAAATGAGATTCTCATCCTGGATGGGCTTATTTTGAAGTGAACCATCAGCATGGCAAGTTTTGCATGAACTCTATTGTAGAGCAGAAAAATAAATTCATTTTTTAAAAACCTGACTTTATTACAAGGTTGGATAATGGACCTCTTTCTGCTTCTTTTGATAAATTGAGATGGAGAGAAATTGAAATTGAAAGAACAAATCATGCCAAACCAAACTCATTTCATTCTTCAACACTGTGACTAAATCAATAGACCAGCGAAATTCAGTGGACATAGTATACTTGGACTTCAGCAAAGCATTTGACAAAGTGGACCACAATCTACTTCTCCGCAAGCTAAAAAAAGTGGGAGAGACGGCTACACAACCAGATGGATTAAAAACTGGCTGACCAACCGTACCTAACGAATAGTCCTCAACTGTGGGGTACCACAAGGTTCTGTTCTAGGCCCAGTTCTCTTTAATATCTTCATTAATGACCTAGATGAGGGAATAGAAGGAGAACTAACCAAATTTGCAGATGACACCAAACTGGTGGGAGTAGCCAATACTCCAGAGGACAGACTCAGGATCCAGATGGATCTTGACAGACTTCTACACTGGGCCCAAACAAATAAAATGAAATTCAATGCAGAGAAAAGTAAAATCCTACACCTAGGTAAGAAAAACCAA